>SKCR01027396.1:0-307457 GCA_019454045.1 Zanthoxylum bungeanum
AGTTGGCGTATGTGCATTGATTATAGAAAACTTAATGACGCAACTAGAAAATATCACTTTCCTTTACCATTTCTTGACCAAATTTTGGAAAGAGTAGCAGGACATCCATACTATTATTTTCTTGATGGTTACTCAGGTTATTATCAAATTCTCATTACTTTATAAGACCAAGAAAAGTCAACATTCACATGTCCATTTGAGACATTTGCATTTAGGAAAATGTCTTTTAGACTTTGTAATGCACCAGCAACATTCCAATGATGCATGTTGAGTATATTTAGTGACATGGTTGAACACTGTTTAGAAGTCTTTATGGATGATATAATTGTTTTTGAGAATTCATTTGATAATTGTTTGAATAATTTGGAAAATATTTTGAAAAGATGTGAAGAAAAATGACTTGTGTTAAACTGGTAAAAATGACATTTCATGACTAATTCAGGAATCGTTTTGGGTCACGTTGTGTCATCTAAAGGTATTGAGGTTGACAAGGCAAAAATAGAGGTAATCTCTAAATTGCCACCACCAAAAATAGTCAGGGAAATCCGTTCTTTCTTAGGACATACAGGATTTTATAGGAGGTTCATAAAAAACTTTAGTACCATATCCAGACCTTTGTGTAACCTCCTATTAAAAGATGCAACATTTGAATGGACAGAAGAATGTCAAAAATCATTTGAAAAGATTATTATTCTTTTGAATTTCGCCCCTATCATGCAATCCCCTGATTGGCCTTTGTCTATTGAGCTAATGTGTGATGCTAGTGATTATGTAGTTGGCGCAGTGTTAGGACAGAGAAAAGAAGGTAAGCCTCATGTAATATATTACGCAAGTAGAACTTTAAACAGTGCACAGAAAAATAACTACTTGCTATAATATTTGCATTGGATAAATTTCGATCATATTTAATTGGTTCTTCAACCGTTGTTTATTCTGATCATGTTGTTGTTAGATATTTGATGTCTAAACAGGATGCAAAGTCAAGATTACTACGGTGGATTTTGTTGCTTCAAGAATTCAATCTCACAATCCAGGACAAGAAATGAACAGAGAATGTAGTTGCAGATCATTTATCAAGACTCACAAGTCAGTCATCAATTGACACAACTCCTATCAATGACTCTTTTCCTGATGATTTTTTTTATTTTCTTGTAAATACAATGCATTGGTATGCTAATATTGTCAATTTTCTTGCAATAGGAAAAATACCTCCAGATTGGAGCCATCAAGACAAGAAGAAATATTTGACCGAAGTGAAAATATTCTATTGGGAGGATCCATATTTGTTCAAGTATTGCCCTGATCAAATTTTCCGTCGATGCATACCGGACAGTGAGATAAGTGGTGTTATTCAGTTTTGTCATTCAGAAGCATGTGGAGGTCATTTCTCATCTAAGAAAACCGCTGTAAAAATCTTGCAGTGTGGATTTTATTAGCCCATAATTTTTAAAGATACCCATGCTTTTTGCAAAACTTGTGAAAATTGTTACAAATTGGGATCTATTTCAAAAAGAAACATGATGCCTTTAAATCTCATCTTTGTCATCGAAATCTTTGATTGTTGGGGGATAGATTTCATAGGTCCATTTCCCCCATCATTTGGATTTTTATATATTTTAGTTGCAGTTGATTATGTCTCAAAATGGGTTGAGGAGATTCCTTGTCGAAACAATGATCACAAAACTGTGATTAAATTTTTAAAAGAAAATATTTTAAGTCGATTTGGAATCCCTCGGGCCATTATAAGTGATGGAGGTAAACACTTTTATAACAGGCCTTTTGAGTCCTTAATGAAAAAATATGGAGTTACACATAAAGTTTCCACCTCCTATCACCCTCAGACAAATGGTCAAGTTGAACTAGCAAATAGGGAAATCAAACAAATTTTGGAAAAAACGATCAATCCAAATCGCAAAGATTGGTCTCTTTGACTAACCGATGCACCTTGGGCATACCGAACAGCTTTCAAAACCTCTTTGGGAATGTCTCTCTATCGTCTAGTTTATGGAAAACTTTGTCATTTGCTTGTAGAACTTGAGCATAAGGCATATTGGGCTATTAAAGCATTCAACTCAAACCTTGAAAATGCCAGTCATGAACATAAGCTGTAATTAAATGAACTTGAAGTTTTAAGGAATGATTCATATGAGAATACAAAAATTCTTAAAGCTAAAACTAAGGTCTTTCATGAAGCACGTTTATCCATATGAGGCTATTGACATTGAGAATCCTAGGAATGGTGATGTATTTAAAGTGAATGGACAACATCTGAAACCATTTTTGGAGTGTTCAAATTTTTAAGAATCTATTTTCATTTCAAACTCAGTGTACCGTGATTGATATATTTTCTTTTTTTTTTTTCTTTTTTATTTGTCTAACTTCCATTTTTCTTGAGTTTTGCAGCATTTTTTTTATCTTTTCCCTTTTTGTCAGAATCTTGTACCCCGGTTAAACAGCGGATAACGGTACTCCATGGCTCTAAGTCGGTTCTTTCAGTTTCCTAAAATTACCGATACCCTACAATCAAGGCATGTAAGAAACTCTCACAAAACTCCACAATCATTTTCCTTCTCTCCCCCAAAATGCTCTGATGAAAATTTACAAAGCACACACCGAAAGAATTAGGCTTCTTATGATCCATGGTATTCCTAGTGATATTCGTTGGGTAATTGAATCAAGAGTTTACTTGGCAGGTGAGTCATCTGACTCTTTCATTTCTTACATACCTGGTTTAGGGAAAAGCACATATGCTAAGAAACGAAGAACTAAACAGTTAGATGTTTGTTATAAATGCGCACGTTGGTCATGTAACACTCGTTGTCGTTCTTTAGGAATGGTGTCTGACATTCACAAAGATAAAATTCAATTGATTAGAGATTACTTGAGTAAGGAGTCTTTAGATGATATATCACTGACTCTTGAGACGCATCCTAGTGGACATGTTTATCGAGTAATTCGTAATTTGCATACATAATTTCAAAAAGAAAGACAACAATACAGTCTCGGGAATCTGACTTTAAAAACCATGTTTGCCAATTTATAAGAAAATTGGATGGGAAGCCTATCCCCGACGCATATAGGGCGTTCAAGCCGTTACTAGACGTAAAACCAGATGAAGATGTGAGCCACAATCACAACTACCAGTATATATTATTTCAATTTATTGCTTTGATTTTCTTTACTTTAAATTACTGTTTTGATTTGCTTTAATTTACTGTTTTGATTTCCTTTACTTTTGCCGACAATATCTAAAAAAATTTACTTTCACGATATGTTTTACTGTTCATATGACAATTGTCATTTTGCAAGTACTGGTGCTTTTATTACTCACCCTTTTTCAGGATCCATAAATATAACTCGTCATTCCTCTCTTCAACCCATCCAGATAAGAGATAGAACAAAAATGGAGACAACTTCAAGAAAACGACTCACTAATATCTGTGTGTTTTGTGGAACTAGCTCTGGAACTAAACCAGAATTTGTTGAGGCTGCAAAAGAATTGGGTAAAGTTATGGCGGAAAGAAACATGCACTAGTATATGACGGTGGCAATCTTGGACTGATGAGATGTGTTTCAAAGGTCGTGCAAGAAGGTGGCAGTCGAGTTTTGGGGATCATTCCAAAACATTTGACATAGGAAAACCTCATCGAAAAAATCAAATGGAGAAGAATGCATTGTCTCAGGTATGTCTGAAAGACTTACTGAAATGATCAATCATGTTGCGTCATGGGCGAACTTGAACATTCACCAAAAACCCACTGGACTACTTAATGTTAATGGATTTTTTGATTTTCTTTTTATAAATCTTGAGGATGCCAAAAGAAATGGGTTTATTTCAAAACCGATAAAAGATATATTCCTGACTGCAAGAAATGTTGACGATGATTTAATTGACTAACTTTTAGCTTATGAACCAAAAATCGACCCCATTCTTTCCAAGTTGAACTGATCTGGTAACAATCGTGGCAAGAAGCGTAGAATGGACTTGAATCTTAATCTGTAATTTTTTTCTTATTTTTTTAAATAGTCGTAGATTCAATTGTCAGTTTCACACTAACCAGGTGATGTCTTCTAAACTCTACTTCTTCTTTTTTGGACATTGGGGACAATGTCTCAAATTGGTTGGGGGAGGGGATAGTTGACTAGATAGTTTTTGTTTTTATGTTTTATTGCTGTGTTTTCAAAAAAAAAAATTATATTGTTTTTGCTTTGTTGTTATTTTGTGTGTAAAAAAAATGTGTTTTGTGTTGATTTTCTTTTGTGTTTTTTAAAAAAAACACACAAACTAACAACAAATTTTTGACTAACCAAGTGGAATTGTTGTTCAGAGGTGGTTGTGTAAGGAGTTTTCGCTCCTCAGACGCATCTTAAAATAATTTGTAACAAGTTATTTTTGTTTCTTTCTTTTTGAATCATTTAAATTTGTGAATTCTCCATAATATTGATTAAATTTGATCTTCATATGCTCATCTGACATGTATTATCAACATATACGGTAACATATAAACATGGGTTGTAAGTGAAAATTTTATAATATTCATTTCTCTAGTTTGTTGGAGGTAACACCTAAAGGTAGTGGAATTAGTGTTTATTCAAAAAAAAAATATAACCATGCTCTTACTTAGTAACCAGACATCTTGCCTCAGTAAGTAGTGATTGTTCATGTAAAACGATAGAGCTTGAGTTTGTAAAAAAAGAAAAAAGAAAAGAAAAAAAAAGAAAAAAAATGTGTGAATAAATTCAATTTTATAACCTCTCAAACTCGAGCAATTAAGTCCATATGGGTATTTTAACTCCTAGTGCCCTAAGGCCAATTGGTCTGAGAGTCACTGACCCAAAGCTCGTTACATGAGTTAAAGAGAAAGCTTAAGAAAATCATACACTTTTTCTTTTTAATATTTGAGATCCGAGTAATTAAGTCTGTAGGGGTGTCTTAACACCTAGTGCCTTAAAGTCAACTGGTTTGGGAGTCGATGGCTTAAAGCTCGTTACGAGGATTGAAGATGCATCATTATTTAAAAAAAAAATCATTTTTTTGTATTTATAAATAAACTTTCATTGCCAAATGGTGTGAACTCTAATATAATTTTACGACAAAAATATTACTATCTTTTCAACGAGACCTGTGAATATTGTGGGCACAAAAATATGATTAATACCATGTTTTATATGTGTATGGAAGAAAGGTAAAAAGTATAAGAGAATTTATTTATTTAATCATTTAGAAAAAAAGAAAATAATTATTAATTTGGATAAGAATTTATCTTTTTAAATTTTTTTCACTTAAATTACTAGGGACTAGTAATAAGTTGATTGGGGGGTGTGATCAACATTAAAAAGTGCACATTTATTAAAAGAAAAATTAATTATTTTACAATTATAGTTTCATTAATCCCCTTAATTAAGCACATTTGTTAAATAATAATTATATTTCTGCAGGTGAAATAATACTTTGGATGCATATCTAGAAAAATGGACTTGATATTTGGATTTTGGAAGCAAGAAATTTAATAGGGCATTCTAACAGTGTACAACTTTGGAAATTTCAGCCCTGTGCAATGTTCGTATTTTGGTCATAACATTTTATTTCGATATCGGATTGAATTGATTCTAGTTCTTGATGAAAGAATACTCAAAGATGTACAACGTTGATGTTCACAAGAGTTTCTAATTCTGAAGTTTGAAAGACCAAAATTGATAAATAATCCAAAGTATATTATATATAAAAGTCATTTTCAAAACAAAAAGAAAAAAACAAAACAAACAAAAAAAATTGTAAAACGTTGATCCACCTTTCGGTGGATTGGCCATCATTTTTGACAATTTGCATTGCAAATTATCAAAGCCACCAATTTTGACAATTTACAATGCAAATTGAAAGAAAGAGGGTGCTGAGCCCTCGATAAATAGAGGTGCTCAACACCTTATTTTCTTAGTCCGGGATTCCATAGTTTTCTCTGAAAATTTATAGAGTTCTAGCTCTTATGTGTTTTATTTTTTTAAAAGCTTTCTTGTAATTTCTTTTATTTTAGTAATAAAATTATATGTATTTTTATTAAAATATGAGTAGCTAATTTTTTTTTTTTTTTTGCTAGGGTAAATGGAGAAGCTTTTAATATGAAAATTTAGATTGATCTCACTTAGATTATAATATATATATATATATATATATATAATATATATATATATATATATATATATATATATATATATAAATTGTAATCTAATTATCAATATTTAATTGAATTCTAGATTAATTATTGACAAACTTTGTTACCGCCTACATTGCTGGTTTTATTTATTTGGCATAATTGAGTACCTAACTGGACTTATTATAGACAAAAGTTAGCATCGCCTTTATGGCTGATTTTATATGTTTTGGCATAATTAATTCCTGAAATAAATTAATTGGGTAATAATGATAATTTATATATTATAAGAAGTGAGATTTCTAAATTTGAAATATTAAAGTGAATCATCTAACCCCAAGTATTTTATTTTATTATTAAAGTATAAATTAAAATTTTCCAATCACTTCAAACAATCCAACCTTTTTATTTTTCACTCAAATTATTATTTTATCATATTAAATTTATTCCTTATGGATCGACCCCGATCTTACCAGATTATTTTATTATTTCGACAATCTTATACTTGGGAGAAAAAAACCACTTTTTGAGTGTGTCACTGTTCTTGAATTTGAAATCACATAAAATAATCAAGGCTTCAAAATGAATATTTTCCGGAATAAAACTCTTTGACGGTCAAGTTAGTTATGATTTTTGTACGAAAGTTTTTTAACAGTACGTATTTTGGTGATATCATTCTTAGTAAGTTAAAGTGGATAGCAAAATGTTGCCTTAATGTCTATGTTGTCTTATTCTCTGGTTCTTGATTTAAAAATTATAACCCTCGGAAAATGATCTATATATGGTTTGTTTTATATAGAGAGGAAACTTACCATTGAACTAGAAATATTAGATGTTGACGGCTGTTTTTCGTTCCAGGGGTAATTCGGGAAAAACCTCCATCAACTGTAAATTTATTTGGTTTTTTGGAAACCAAATGCAAACTTGGCAAAAAATAGAATACACATAGATAAACAATAGATTTAACGTGGTTCAGCGGAATGGATCCAACCTACGTCCACGGGCACAAGGGAAAAGAAAGGTTTTATTATTAGTTTGGGTGTGACCGACTTCTTTTGTTTCTCTAGCTCGGGGTTCTTTTCTCTCTATTACAAGTTACGAGTGTTTTTGAATAAAATTGTTCAACCCTATACAATGAATTCTATATCTCCTTATATATTATATCTAATTACACTGTTATGATATCTTCGTGACGTCAGCCACGTTGCTAAGCCATTATTGTTTAGGCTCTCTTCCCAAAATACCATACGGATTATAGCCCAGCCGTCTGACACCCCTACGACCTGCCATCTGAACTTCATTAAATTACCCATTCTTAGTACTTGTTACAAACTTATTCTCATATGCCAACCGGTGTTCTAACTGTTCTCTTGCGATAACGTATGCCGAAAGATAATCTGATGGCTCATTTATGTCACATCAGACCTTTTGGAGGATATGAGTTTCCATGCAAGGCTTACATCATCTAGGCTTGAACGTAACACCCTCATCCCGGCCTGACTCATCGGGTCGGGAAATTGAAGTAGTTGCTGAACTATCAGGTCGGGTCAGTAATCTTTCTCTCGACACCTTTACACATCGGGTCAGGTCACCAGGTGCAAACTAACCCTAATCTTTTTATCAGGTCGGGTGCCTATACCTCTTGGGCTCGGGCCCTAACTAGGGAAATGGAAATCCCCTCGATACCCTTCTTCATATTATGGCTTTTCTCGGGTCAAGAAATCACCATTAACATATGTCCTCTAGTTCTCTGTATCAACGAGTAAGTGAGTTGGTGCCGGGAACTAAAAAAAATGGTGGTGCAAGAGGCCGAAGACTGATCTGATGTCCTCGGACTGATACTCTCATGGACATTTTACATTACTTCAACCTGATGTCTCGTGGTACCTTTCTGAGTGTTGGGATGTATGCCCTAGAGCTACGTGTAATGTAAACGACTTTATGTGTTTTGAAATAAAATGATGCATTATTAATTTATAAAAGTGTTTGTTTAATATTCGCATATTATAAATTATCTTGAATACCCTAGATTACTTATGTACCTTCAGACTTAGTGTATGAGTGTCATACACAAGAGTATTTAAGTCTGAAGTTAGTAATCATAAATAGTCCATAGAGAGCAAACAAAGCGGGTACTTTGTTTGTGGTTTATCTATAGCTGCGGTCCATTCTATATTTGTATGGCGACCTTGATCCGGGATCATCCATGTAGAGATATGAGAATGGAGGCACCTTGTATGATGTGATCATATAGGACTGGACCCATATGGAAATGACATTCTTATAATATCCGTTAAATAAAGAAAGTCATTTCGATCTACTAGATGGTCATATATGGATTGATCTTAATCCTGAGTGTACTACGAACTCCTGCATTACAGGCTATGTCCTTTGATTTACAAATGTGAGGTTGGTGTAGCAGTCCCGACCAATAGCTACGTACTTTGGGGGCATGGTCTGTTGTGTAGCTGGGAACATTTTACACAGATATGGAGTTCACTTATTCTTGCGAGAAGTAGAGGAGAATCTTTCTTAAGGGTTGATTCGGTAGTTGAACGGTTAGAGTGCTCAAGTCTTTCTATTACGAATAGAAAGATTAAAATTCATAATGGTTATGAATAAATCGTTCATTAGAGAATCAATGGTACTTAAGGTAAAAATAATTAGAGGGGTATAACAGATATTATGACCCGACTCTAATTACGAGATACTCGTGAAGGGTTAATCTATATGTAGTGACTATATCGATGGACACCTATTTGGTTCGGCTTAATATATCATCTGCGGCAACGAGAGTGCAACTTCGGGTTTTTAGTGGAATAACCCGGAGTTAATAATTTGGAATATTTAATTAAGAGCTTAATTAATATTTTGAGATTATTGGAGCTCGGAACCGTAGGTCCATTTGGTCCCCGTGCTAGCTCGATATACTATAGCGGATTTAGTATAATTGGATAGTCCAATTATATACTCACATATGTATAATATTATTAATATGATTAATAATATTAATATGTCACACTTGATACTATATATTAAAAGGTTAGTATAGAGTTTTAATAATTATTTGATGATTATTAATTACATGTTATTAAATTATATTATTTAATTTAACAAATATAATTTTTGATTTTTGATTTTCCAAAAATGGTTTTTGGAAGGTGTTTGATTAATTTGAGTAACTGCTCTTTATGAAAGGCAATTACAATTTTTATTTTTGTAACATATCTTTATTATAGTAATAAAGGATTAATGTTACAAAATTAAAAAAAAAATTAATCACCTTGGCCGAAACTTACAAACATGGAATAGAAATGGTTTGCTTTGTTTTGGAAACTAGTAAACCTAGGTATAAAAGGTTTTGTAAATTTCTTTTGGCCATAACCTATCTCATTCTAACCTAGCCACCTTTCTTCTTCTTCTCTAATTCTCTCAAAAGTTGAGAAAACAAAAAGAAAAAGAAGAAAAACAAAAATCATAAGAACAAAAGTTCTTAGTGTGCTTAAATCTCTAAAACGTTTAGGAATTACTTTGTGAGTCTTAACCACACAAGTTTCCGTTGGTAACGAGATATAGTTCGGAAGACTTATGGTGTCGAACAAAATTCTTCTCCATCTTATTTCATATTGTTCATGGCAGTGAGGCATTGTTTTGCTCACTGCCGCCCATTTTCTTGGTGAAACGGAACTCGGCTTGGTTTTGTTTTAATCCAGAATTTTTGGGGAATATTTTGTGATGTTTTGGGGCTGTGTTAGGGCTGTTTTCAAGTGAAAAATTAGAACCAAAACACAGCCGCTGTCCACGCATTTCAAGGGCTGTTTCTGCAGTACGTTGGGCGCGAATCGAGTCCAAAACAGTCCAGTTTTTGTCCAACTGTTCGGGGCTATTCGGAGACTGTTCTGGGGCTGTTTTGGGGTTGGAATTTTATCTAAAACTGAAGCAAAATTTCAGTGGTGGTGGCAGTAGCATTCGGCATTCAAAGGAGAAGGGCATAAAATTTTTCAAGTCCGATCTGTGTGCCTAAAACGTTTCCGCTGCGCGAGGAAAGCGTTTCCTACACTGAGTACTTGGAATATTTTTGAAGAAACAACTTCTCTTTTATGTTGATGCTCAATCTTGAACAAGCCCAGAAACTCAAGTCTGCCCCACCTCTTAACATGTATCACAACTGAAAGCTTCATTGATTCTTGTGAAAATCCACGTCGGGTTCATAACCCAGATCCAGAACCTCTGCTTCTTATCCATACTTGGTCATCTCTTCATGAATTTCTCGGACATAAGAAATCGACTTGAACTAACTCTGGTCAGTTTATCCCTTAGGCTTTGCTCAAATAAGCCCACCTTATGCCACCTCGGGCTGATGGACGCTATTGACATGCTACGATCCCGGAAGAGGTTGATCTGCAAATATCTACAAAACAAAACAAACCATGAGGGGAAGTTCCCACCAGTCCATCGCACAGAAATGGGGCCTTGGAAGGACATAACCAAGCCCTGAGCCGATCTGACAAAGAGAGAACTTGGGGAAAAGATCGACCCCAAGCCATCTAAGTCATATGGCCGCAACAGAATTATCCCTCCTTGCGCCAACACACAACAACAGGACCTCAGCGGGACGTAACCCAGCCCCGAGCTTGTTAAGGTTGGTGCTTAGAGCGTCAATCCGGATCGTATTTATGTCTGATTCATGAATACGAACAATAAATTTTTCCATAATATTACTAATTAAATGGTAGCACCTCTTGTCTTTTATATACGCATTCAATCTAATTTCGATTAGATTGAAACTAAATCTGATTTAGTGATATGTATATATATTAGACAAAGACCTTAGGATTTACAACGTAGTGCACAGTTGCAACATAGTTTGTAATTGACATTGAGAATTGTCACTATAAGTTGTATATCCTTAAATTAAGTTTCTGGTCAAGATTTACTGACACGGGTCGGTTAGTAAAATCCATTAAGACCAGTACATGTCGTATATCGGACTTGGTTAGATGGTTTATCCCAATGAATCATGAGTCTTGGGAGACTCGTATAGACGTGTAGGTGTTTATTTGATCAGCACTGAATGATTCACCGAAGATTTCCTAATAGATGATACACCAACGTCAATAGGAATCTTCTCGGATTGAGTAGCATAGAGATTCTTTGACTTGAGATACCAATGTGGATATATGGGTTATCCTCCACACTTAGATGGCAGTCACGTCACCGATCTATTTAGATCAGACCTTCATCTGTTCGTTGGGTGTGGACTCATGCTCATGATATCTTATGTATCAAGAAAGGATCCGTCAGTTCTGTGTACAGACATAGGTAGTCCATCAATTGATTAACAATATGTTAAATCTATGGCCATAGTATACTTCAGAAATGAGTTTCGAATGTTATTTAGAGATTACTAATAGATACGTCGACGAGATTATTCCTATAGAGATTTGACGTTTATATCTATATCTCTGGGATAATCCGGATACCTGTGACGGAGGGATTATACGTATATAGTGACCTCGACATGTATGATTCAGCGAGTTTATCTGTGGTCGTCATAATTTATGGGTGGGTGAATTATGGACACGAAATTAGATTTCGTGATGGATATACCTTAATCTAGAGAGTCTCACTAATGAAATATACTCGTAGAGCACTAGGGCAACTGTTATAAATAATACTGATTATTTATAACTCGTTTAACGGTTAAACGAAAAATACATGTGATCGGGACCTAACGGTCATTTCCAAAATTAATGTGTATTTTATTTAATACTTGATTTTATTAAATACACATTAATAAAATATCAAATTGTGATATTTGATATATATCATTAATATATATATTTGAGATATTTAATGTAAATATAATACATATATTTGAGATATTTATATTTATTATTTAATTATTTAATTGTTAAATAATTAATTAATTAATATTACAAATATCTTAAATTAATGATTTATGCTTTATAATGGCATGATTCCATTGGTCCATTTGTTTGATCATTTTATTAAAGATAAAAGTTACTTTATTAAATCAAAATGTGGACTAATAGAATTGTTACAAAAATTAAAGTAATTGTTACTTTTATTAGTTGTGATAATCGGCCATATACAAAAATAGAAAGCAAAATTTGTTTTGTTTTTTCATTTTATGATGAGTTTCCAGAGAGCAACTCACGCACACTTAGGCAAGTTTTGAAACAAAAATTGCAAAGAAGATTAGAGAGCATTTGAAGGAAAAGCTTAAGCATTTTTGAAAAATTAGTAAGTATTTCTTTATTTTCTTCAACATGAAAATTGTTTCAAATATTCTTAACTTCAAATTGTGTTGTTAAGATTATGTCTCTACTCTTTGAGTTTGTAATTAAATTTGTTTAAATCTTGTTGGATGTAATTAGCATATATAATTGATTTATAAAGCTTATTAGTGTAATTAAGCATAATAAATTAATTAGAAAATTAAAGTTGTCATTCTAGAGTTGATTAGTCATTCATAATTAACCTAAAATTGTTCTTGATTAATTTCATTATGGTGAGACTTGATTGGTGTGGTAATTGAATGATTAAAGTATTGAATTTTGTTAATTTAATGTAAATTGTCCAATTTGTGAAATTAGGGTTCTTAACCCATTCAAATTTTGGGGCTTTTCATATATATGATATAATTTTATGTATATTTGATGTATGTCAATTTTGGGATTGACTTGATTTGATCTTGATGTGTTTTGAACAAAATTGGGCCAAATTGCAATTAATAAAAGTTCTGGGCTATTTTCGTAAATTCTGCAAAATTCTTGACATTTTCGGAAATTCTGGAAAGTTTCTGGATTTGAGTTGCAAATTGTAAAAATTATTTTGGGATTGATTTGGAATCAATTAAATATGTAATTGACATATTTAAAAAACTAAAATGATTAAATTGCAAAACTTTGGGGTCTTATTGCAATTAATGATAAATCTGATTTTTCATATAAAAATTCAGTTTTTATTTATTGAGTAATTAGAATAAATTATTTTATTTTAATTGCCCAATAAAAATATTTATCGGAAATTGTTTCGGAGTGAAAGTATGCGAAAACGGTGAAAAACGGCGTTACCGGGTAACGGCTGCCCAAACAGTGAATTGGGCACTGTTCGGGCAGCCCATGAACTGTCCAAATATTTTTGGGGCTGACCTGGGCAGTCCCCATGAGCATTGGTCGGTCGGTTCGGTCGGAAACGTGTTTTATGCTATTTTGCGGAAAAATATTTTCGCAAAAGTTTCGCGATGTTTCTATATTATTTATGTCATTATATGATATCGAATAAATATGTTTAGGTGAAATATGAATGAATTATTAATATTGGATATTAAATAATTTATTTATAATTTAAAATTTTAAACTACGATTTCGCTCGAATAGCGCTCATTCCGCTGCGCCACCTTGATCTGACCCCAACAGAGCTAATCTGACAAAGGTAGGCATTGAGAGAAAACCGTCCCCAAGCCATCTAAGTCACTTGGCCGCAAGGGAACGATCCATCATTGCGCCAACACACAGCAATAGGACCTCGGCGAGACGTAACCCACTCCCGAGCTATTAGACAAACTGGCCACAAGGGAATGTACTTTCCTTGTGCCATCAACACTTGACCATGAAGGAAAGACGCCAACCCCATGCCAACAAGCAAAATAAGGCCTCAGTGAGACGTAACCCGACCCCGAGCCAATCTGATAAAGAGAGGTCTTGGGGGAAAGATTCCGACCCCAAGCCATCTAAGTCACTGGGCCGCAAGGTAATGATCCCTCTTTACGCCAACACACAACAACATGACCTCGGTGGGACGTAACGTAGCCCCAAACCAATCTGACAAAGAGAGGCCTTGGGAGAAAACAGTCCCCTAGCCATCTAAGTCACTTGGCTGCAAGGGAATGGTCCCTCTTTGCGCCAACACACAACAACAAGACCTCGACGGGACGTAACTCAACCCCGAGCCAATCTGACAAAGAGAGGTATTGGGAGAAAATCTTCCCCAAGCCATCTAAATAACTTGGCCGCAAGGGAATGATCCCTCATTGCGCCGAAACACAGTAATAACACCTCGGCGGGATGTAACCCAGCCTCGAGCCATCAGACAAACTAGCCATAAGGGAATGTACCCTCATTGTGCCATCAACACTTGGCCATGAGGGAAAAACTCCAACCCTATGCCAACAAGCATAATAAGGTCTCGATGGAACGTAACCCAACCCCGAGCCAATATGACAAGAAAGACATTGGGGGAAAGATTTTGACCCCAAGCCATCTAAGTCACATGGCAGCAAGAGAATGATCCATTCTTACGCCAACACACAGCAATAGGACCTCGGTGGGACGTAACCCAGCCCCGAGCCATTATACAAACCACGGCGTCTACGGTACGAAAACAGACCCGAGCCATCAAATCACTACGGCCTCGGCGGTACTAAAATATACTCGAGCCATCAAAAACCACGGCCTCGGAGGTACTAAAGTAGATCCGAGCCATTAAACACAACGGCCTCGGCGGTGATAAAGCACACCTGAGCCATCAAACACCACAGCTTCGGCAGTACGAAAGCAAACTCGAGCCAATAAAAACCAAGGCCTCAACGATATAAAAGCAGACCCGAGCCATCAAACACCACGGCTTCGACGGTACGAAAGCAGACCCGAGCCATCAAACACACCGCGGCCTCGGCAGTATAAAAACAGACATGAGCCATCGAATCACCCCGGCCTCGGCGGTACTAAAGCAGACCTGAGCCATCAAATCATCATGGCCTCGGTGGTACGAAAGCTGACCCAAACCATCAAACACCACGACCTTGACGGTACGAAAGCAGACCCGAGCCATCAAACACCACGGCCTCGACAGGGTACCGTCTATTCTAATAGAGACTCTATTGGAAGAAATTCCGTAACATCTCCGCATTCCAGAGCTTCTTGAGCCGGGTACCGTCCAGCTGCTCCAAGCGATAGGTACCCGACCTGGTGACATTACTACTGGTGTTGCCTCATCCTCATGACCTCATGATCGACATACTCGCTGAGGTAGCCATTCCTCACCAGGTCCTTCATCTGCTCCTGCAGGTCCTTGCAATTCTTTGTGTTATGTCCCATTGTATTATGGTGTATACAATAAGCCCTGTTGTTTCTCTTCTCATTTGGAAACTTCATCGGGTCGGGTTAAGTCAGTAGGCACTTGTCCCGTATCTTCCAAGCTACTTATGCCAAAGGCCTACTGAGGGCGGTAAATGTCGCGTCCCCTGTAACCTTGAGCTTTTCTTGGGTTGGTCTTGGTCTCGTTCTTTTCTTAGTCATTTGCTCATTTTCTATAGCAGCCAGCCTCTTACTATTGGCGATATCCTCCATCATTCGACTAGGCTCTACCTAAGTCTGTTCTCCCGACGCTATTTCTTCCAACTTTTCAATTCTCTCCATCATGGCTTCCAGGAAGGCTTGAGTTCCCTCATCTTCTATTCACAAGTTCTCATTAATTCTCTCCATCCACCTTGCCACCGTGGCCTCTGAATATCTATGGTTCTCGTCTCCTGCCATCTCCTCGACGTGTTTTCTGTTTCTTGTACTGTTCCCTACAGACATCTCCAAATGTTGACGGTTGTTTTTTATTTCAGGGGTCATTCGGGAAAAAGCACTCCTCGAACAAACCTCCATCAACTGTGAATTTGTTTGGTTTGTTGTGAACCAAATGCAAACTTGGCAAAAAATAGAATACACACAGATGAACAAAGGATTTAATGGTTTGGTGGAATAGATCTAACCTACGTCCACGGGCACAAGAGAAAATAAAGCTTTTATTACTGGCTCGGGTCTGACCGACCTCTTTTGTTTCTCTAGCTCGGGATTATTTTCTCTCCATTACAAGTTACGAGTGTTTTTGAATAAAATTGCTCAACCCTCAACAATGAATTCTCTATCCCCTTATATACTAAATATAATTACACTGTTACGCTATCTTCGTGACGTCAGCCACATTACTAAGCCATTATTGCTTAGGCTCTCTTCCCCAAATACCATACGGATTATAGCCCAGCCGCCTCAAACCCCTACGACCTGCCATCTGAACTTCATAAAATTACCTATTCTTGGTACTTGTTACAAATTTATTCCCATATGTCAACCGGTGTTCTAACTGCTCTCTTGCGATAATGTATGCTCGAAGATAATCTGATAGCCCGCTTCTGTCACATCAGACCTTTTGGAGGATACGAGTTCCCATATAGGGCTTACATCATCTAGGCTTGAACGTAACACCCTCATCCCAACCTGACTCATCGGGTCGGGAAACTGAAGTAGCTGCTGAACTACCAGGTCGGGTCAGTAATCTTTCTCTGGACACCTTCACACCTCGGGTCAGGTCACCAGGTGCAAACTAACCCTAATCTTCTTATCAAGTCGGGTGCTTATACCTCTTGGGCCCGGGCCCATGACTAGGGAAATGGAAATCCTCTCGATACCCTTCTTCATATTCTGGCTTTTCTCGGGTCAAGAAATCACCATCAACACTAGATATTAGGGGTGGCAAAACAAATTGACGAATTGAATTTGAATTGAATATTGAATCAAAATATGATGAATTCGTATTCAATTCGTTTATTAAACGAATCCTAATATCAGAATTCGTATTCAAACTAATCGAATACGAATATTCACTTAGTCATAATATTATTCAATAACACAAACTACTATGATTTATTTACATTAATTCTTCATAAATATACACATATGAAATACATAATTAATATAATTACTAAAAATAGCTCAACAAATATCGATAATATTATTTTTTCAATAGTAATTAGCCATGATTTCTTGAATCTTAATTGAAAAATAACAATAATTAGTAAAAGAAAATAATAAAACGAATCCTAAACGAATAAACGAATCAATGAACTTAAATCCGTATTCGATTCGTTTAAAAAACGAATCGAATCGAATTGACCCATTTTTTAAACGAATCTATTTTCAAACTCGTATTTATTTTAAAGCTAATCGAATCGAACAAATAAATGAATTCTAATCCAAATTACTACCCTTATTAGGTATTTCACAATCACTGCGCATATCCTTGATCTAAATTTCTCGGTACTTGAAATTGATCCGTTTTTTGTGGACATTATGGTCACAGTTTTTGACTTAACCTTTTCGACAAATATTCACGGCCTCGAAGTGAATTTATAATTGTGGGAATTCACCTCAATCAATTATTTGCCCATATCTTCTCGCAGCTCGCATGATAACAAATTTCATCGATTTCTCAAGAACCTTCTCGCGTTTAGGGGTGAGCAAAATCGGTTTCGGTTCCGCATGGAACCGGAACCTACCCGGAAAAAATCGATTCCTAATTAAGTAGAACCGGAACCTACCCAATTAAATATAGTACCCTATTATTCGGTTCCAATTCGATTTCGGTCCGGTTCCAGTCCGATTCTAAATAAATACTATAATAATAAATCAGCTAACTACCTCATCTGCCACATTTGAAAGGGCTCTATATAAGCCAATCCATACTGGTATGGTTGAAAGGGCTCTATATAAGCCAATCCATACTGGTATGGTTGCAAGGGTAGGCAGACATCCTTGCACGTTAAGAAGAAATTGTGTTCACTTAATGTATGTACTGAAGGAACCGGAGTTGTAGTATTATAACATGTTCTGGAAAATAAACAAATGAAAAATGAATATGTACCTGCAAGTGGATTTATTATGCTAGCTAATTTATATAATCGAGCAGTTTGTAGTTGAATTCTCTCATGCAAATAATTAAAATTTCCTAATTATTAAACAAGATAAAATCATCCCACTAATGAAAATACTTTTTCGTTATAAAATATGTAATAATAACCAATTCAGTGCTCTTTTTAGTCAAGTGAACATATTTAAGATGAAGAATAAAATTTGACCTGATCCCCAGCATATCTTTCCTGTATAGCCTTCACTTGTAGATTGAATTGTTTAGTTACTGGTCCTTGTAGATTGAATTGTTTAGTTACTGGAACTGCTATCATAATTAAGCAATTATGCAACCGGTTCTATGGTCCGGTTTCGGTTCCGACCGTTTTGGAATCGGAACCGGACCGATTAAAATCGGTTCCTTCAATTTGGAACCGGAATCGGACCGTTTACAACTGGTTCCGGTTCCAAATTCGGAAAATCAGTCTGGTTCCAACCGGTTCCGGGTAGAACCGGAACCGATGCTCACCCCTACTCGCGTTCACTATTTTCATCCCCATACACATGCTTTATGAATGATTTTTTATTTTTTTTCCCACTTTGATATATATAAAATCAATGCGGAATTGATCAAATAAAATATATTTTTTTAATTGTTAGTATAAGATATAGTCTAATTATAATTTGGGTTATTTATATTTCATTATTAAATTATTGTAAAATAATAATTCGGTATTGCGAGTATTCATAAATTATAGTTTATTATTAAAGTAATACAAAATCTAATATTTTTCTAATTTTCATCAAATGTTAGTTGACCCTTACATTTTTAATACTAAATTCAATTAAAATTTTGATCGAAAAATAGTAAACTATTAGATTTTTTAAAAAAATTTAATATTAAAATATTAGATTTAGTAAAATTTTAATAGTAAAATATATTTTGTTAGTATTCATGTTGGGGATGACAACGGGCCAAATATGGTATGAGAATGTCAATATCTATATATGTACCACTCGTTTAATCAACGGATACGAAAATTATCCAATTACCAACCCTTAACGTATCATGCCTCGCAAGATTTCGTGCGAGGTCCCTATTCATATTGGATTTTGTCTTTATTGGAAGAGAAATATCAATACAAATATATGACACATACAATTAATAAATATAAATTTTTAATTTTTTTTTTTTATCAATCTTAACATATCGAATCCCACCCACGAACCTATTCTCAAAGAGATTTTTACCACCCCTACCAATAATTATTTTTGCAGCAGTGCTTGCATCATCAAACAACCGCCTAACCGAACAAACTAAAACCAAATTACAAGTAATAGACGTGCGTTTATCCAGTCACGTGTTAAAAAAGTCAATCATATGAAGTGATGCTCCACCACCTACCGGATCCCACAAGTCCTTCCGGGTCCCACGATGAATAATTGACTAAACAAATGTAAGATATATAAAAAGAATAATTTCATGGACATTACGGATATTTTTTAATGAGATTTGTATTTATATATAGAGAATATTTATCGAATATATTTCCTATTTGACGTAAGATTCAGGATCTCAATTTAAAATCTTAATTTGGAATCTAAGAAGCAACGATTTCAAAAAAAAAAAAAAAAAAACCTCCCTCGAAGATGCACTAATAGAACAAAACAATTATAAAAATTCTCTTACACCAAAGATACCGCCTACGGTCCAGCTCTCATAATTTTTCCTCAATAATCACTCACAGAGACGTACGTCTCTGATTTATCTTCTCAATCCAAGTCCCCTTGGAGATCCGTGCGTTAATTAATTATTGAATTTTGCGTATAAATTCGTAATTTACGTTCCTTTTGTCGGTCGATTCACTCGATTCCATGGGGTCCACTGTCGCAGTTCTCTCATCAATTCATCCTGATTTGTCGAGGATCGAGTTTTTGATTTAGTAATTTGAATCTCCGAATAACTATTTTTTTTTTTTTTTGAAAAAGAAGAAGCAAAGATGAGTGTGGCGAAGTCGCAAGTATGGCAGCCGTGCAAAAAGAAGAGGTCGTGATAGTTAGTTAATAATCTCCCGAGTGAGAGAGGAAAATCGAAAACAGTAAATTAAATCTCCTGAAACGAGATTTTGAAATTATAGTGGGAGGGAGGAATTGAGGTGAAAGGAAATGGCGTCTCGCACGGGCGGAGGTAGCAGGACACGTGTGGGGAAGTACGAGCTCGGAAGGACGCTCGGTGAAGGAAGCTTTGCCAAAGTGAAGTTTGCTAGAAACACTGAAACAGGAGAGAACGTGGCCATCAAAATTCTTGATAAAGAAAAACTTCTCAAGCATAAGATGATTGGTCAGGTGATGAATCATTTGGAGAACTTTGAAAAGTAACTTGGAGTTTTAAATTTTGTTACTTAATGTTATTATTTGCGTAGCTGTTGGTACTTATTTTGATTAATATCAGTCATTATTATCATTTTGATGGAAGAGGCTGAGATTTGAATAGTAGTTTTCGTTAGTGATTTTGAGCAAAAGTGGTTTTATGAAAGCATTTGGGGTGTGTGAACTTGGTATTTCATTCCAAATGCAATTTTGGAAATCTACCCCCGAACAAACCTCCTCTAAGCAATGAATTTGTTTGGTTAGTAGGGAGTTCAAAACAAACTTGGCAAACAAACAAGAAAATCACAGAGATTTACGTGGTTCGGCGGAGAGTGGCTCCAACCTACGTCAACGGGAGAAAAGAGGTGTTTATATTTCTCGTTTGTGGTCAATATCGACCAGGTTTACAAATCTCTAAGGGGTCGGGTACCGACTAGCTCTCTCTCTCACTAGTTTAAAAGCTCTTGCTATTTTACAAGTTGTGAAACGCGAAAATTGCTAATCCTAGAATCTGTGGCTTCAACCTCTTTATATAGGCTTCCAAATCCACTATTCCACCAACCCATGATGCCAGCTCATGTCACTCTGTCATCATTGCCCCATGCTTCTTTTCCCAACCACTCAGCAAACAGTCGCTCTGACTTCTGACTCAACTACCTCCTGTCAGCGAAAACCCATCATTCCAACCTTTTGGTTACTGCCACACACTCTACTGACGTGATACTGTGTGGTTCAACCACTCCAATACTGTTCCGCTTGGCCGAATCTCTGTCCAAGGAGAGTCGTTGACTTACTCCTGTCACATCAGCCTTCTAAAAGCTCAAATTTTCAAGTAGGGCATACATCATATGCAAGTACAAAATATCGTGATCTCAGCTCCATTCTTCAGGTCGACATGTCGAGGCAAATGGTGCTTGGTCAAGACAGCCCTTCTTCAATCAGGTCGCGTCGGTAAGCCTGGACCACCTCGGGTCGGCTTCCACAAACATTAAATTGCTGTCAAAACTGTAGCTTCTTCTACAGGTCGGGTCGGTGAGCCTACTCACTTCATTAATAACGGGTTCTTCCTCGGTAAACTCCTCTGCTTAATGGGCCCGGGTCCTTTGTCTGATTTCAGCCTCTTTGACTCCTCATTATTCTCCTCTGGCCGAGTGCAACCCCTTTCTACCCCTCTTCGGTATTCAAACTTCCTCAGGGTAAAAAACTATCATCAACACCCTACTTGTAACATGGTCTTGTGCATTGGGTACCTCTATTTGGAAGCAATTTTTGGAAAATCACCTCTCGGGTATAGAATGATGGCACAATAAGCCGGGCCAAAAGTTACAATACAAAGATTTTAACAGTCTAAACAGCACCTCCTGAGTCTTGACATGCCTAACATAAGTTTTATTTGTGCTTTGGCATTTTATGAAAATCACACTGATGCAATTTTGTTTTACCTTGATGAATACTGTACCAATACATTCTTTGTTCTTTTTGCAGATTAAACGTGAAATTTCAACCATGAAACTTATTAGGCACCCAAATGTCATCCGCATGTATGAGGTTAGAACTGCTTTGTGGATTTTGCTTAAACTGCCATACAGTTCCATCTTTTTTATGGGTATTCGTTTATTAGACCTGATGGTTTCCACATATATGCAATCAATTATTAGTGCATCTGGTTCTTGGTTACCATTATTTATGCCCCCTTTGTGACTTTAACCAGTTCTCCTGGCGCAGGTAATGGCAAGCAAGACAAAAATATACATTGTTCTGGAATTTGTGACTGGTGGCGAACTCTTTGACAAAATTGTAAGTTAATGGTTACATTTGCCTCTTATGGTGAACAGACACGTGTGACTGGGAGTGAAGTTTTCTAAATTATTGTTGTAAATCATATGTTAATAACTCTAATTTCTGGTTGTTGGACTGCAGGCAAGTAGAGGGAGATTGAGAGAAGATGAAGCTAGAAAGTATTTTCAGCAACTTATTAATGCTGTGGATTACTGCCATAGCAGAGGTGTTTATCATAGAGATCTAAAGGTGTGAATGTGTATCTTTAATTATGCTGGCTTGCATAAGCTTCTAAAATAGGGTATCGGCATTCAGAGATGATTAACTAATTTGTTTATATATGATTGAAATGATTGCTTGGTTTGTGTGTCACAGCCAGAGAACTTATTGCTGGATGCTAATGGAGTTCTTAAGGTTTCAGATTTTGGATTGAGTGCTTTACCTCAGCAAGTTAGAGTAAGTGGGATGCATTACTCCATGAAGATTTATTTTGTGAATTTCATTATTATTAATATATGGCAGTCCTCCAGAAGCATCATTTCTACTGCCACTACATGCCAGCCTTCGTTTTTTTATTCCCTAGATGGTAATGTTGGATTCGCTAGACAGCTTTACATAGTTTATTGAAGAAAATTTCACTACTGATCTCTTGACCTTCTTGTATAGGATGATGGTTTACTTCACACAACATGCGGAACTCCTAATTATGTTGCTCCAGAGGTATTTTAGCATTTATCACGAATAACAAATTATTCTTTCTTTTCTTCCGTTGACCTGTTATTTATCTTTATTGTCTGCGCTACACTTTGTAGGTGATTAATAATAAGGGCTATGATGGACCCAAGGCAGATCTTTGGTCATGCGGTGTGATTCTTTTTGTCTTAATGGCTGGTTACTTGCCTTTCGAAGAATCCAATCTCATGGCTCTATATAAGAAGGTCATTCTTTCTTTTTATTTGAGTCTCATTGACATTGTAGCAATTATTTCTGAGTCAGGTGAAACAGAAGCATTGGCAAAGATTGTGAGCTTATTTGATAGGATTTGGAAAATATTTGCATGAATATTTCTATTAATAGTGTTGCATAAGACGATTGCAGTCCTACATTTTATAGGAGTTCCCCTATATTAATCATTAAGAAATTAATACATGTTAATATAGTGTTTTAAATGATTTGTTTTTCCATATGAATTATGATTCAATTTAAACCTCTGGTTTTACGATTTTTTGGCTCACAGCTCACTAATTTTTGTTTGGAAGAGTAACCACTGATTTGATGATTTGATCGTATACGATCTCAATGCTAATGGCATTGAATTGGAATTACACAAAAAATGGTCGAATCTAGTGTTTAGATTTGTTTGTAGTTGTGAAAGTAGAGGGAATTGAATGTGTATTGAATTGTACTGGAGTAGGTTTTATATTGCCATCACTAGAAAAGGAAATTGAATCTACCCATAATTACATAATCAAATCCTATAGATCATTACCACAACTCTAGCAATCCTAGAAATACTTTCCTAATTCTAACACTTCCCCTAAAGCTGGAGCATATAAATTATATGCACAAAGCTTATTACAAATTAAATGCGAAGACCTCGAAGAAACTTAGTAAGGATATCTGCTAATTGGCCTTTTGAGTTGATAAAACTAGTAACTATACATCTACACAAAATTTCCTCTTTGATAAAGTGACATTCCACCTCTATATGTTTGGTTTTTCATGAAACACAGGATTAGATGCGATATGCGGTGCTGTCTGATTGTCACAAATTAGCTTCATTTGTGTCCCACCTCCAAATTTTATTTCTTATAACAACTACTTTAACCATACCAACACACATGTCACTAAGGTCATAACTTGATATTATGCTTCTGCACTAAACCCGACGACGACAGCTTATTTCTTACTTTTCCAATATATTATATTACCTCCAATTAAAATACAATATCTTGTAGCAGAGCCTCTGTTTGAAGGAGAACCTGCCCTATTAGAATACCCATTTACCTGAGCATGTCCCTTATCTTTATATAACAATCCTTGTCCTGGTACCCTTTTTATGTATTTAAGAATATGTATAACAACAACCCAATGACCAGCATTGTCAAAGACGCGCCTCAGGCGCTCCTGAGGAGCGCCTAGGTAGAGGCGTCGGCCACCGCACCTGGAGGTCCAGGCAAGGCACCGTGCATCAGGCGCACGCCTAAACGTCGATGCGCGTGCCTGATGCTAAAGATAAAAGCGCGCCTAAGGTGCTGGAAATTAAAATCCAAAATCTTGTTTACAGCCTCAACTTAATCTCATGCTCCATCTTCTCAGCTACACAACCTTCAATGTGGCGCAAAAACAGCAAAAAAACAAAGGCCATTGAGCTTTTGGTTAGCTAGCTAAGCTATGGAGAGTAACGGAGTAGGATGTTTTTATTGTATATATTAAATGTAATAGAGTACAACCGGCTGTTTTCATTGTTTGTATTAACTAAAATGGAATACAGCTGGGTGTTTTCATTGTTTTTCTTTTAGGGCATGTCTATGTTACTCAAGGGTAGCATATACCCTTGGGTATCAAAGTTGCATGTTCAATGCAACTTTGAGCATTGAACATGCAATTTTGAGCATTAAACATGCAAATTTTATCAATAAACATGAATTTTTTTAAAACATGAAATCAGTTGCATGTTTATCGATAGAAGTTGCATGTTCAATGCTCAAAGTTGCATTAAACATGCAATATTGAACCCAAGGGTATTTGATACCCTTGGGTATCATAGCATTACCCTTTTATTAAATTTTTAATACATTGTGGTGGGGACCATGTACTTGACAATAAATTTTTAATGTAGTACAGCTGCACAACCATCAGTTGCTTATGTTTTTTTTAGAAGATTACATGTACTTTGACCGTAAAAATGTGTCGATTTGCATTACTTTTATGTTGGGTACTAGATAATTAGTTGATTGAAGTGTAAAAAAATTATTGTCAAAATGATGTTTCTAATAATATATAAATTGTTTAAGGCATATTAAAATTAATTGAATTAAAATAAACTTTAATTGTATTATTATTCTAAAAATGATATCGATGAATTTCAATTTTATATTCATTCTACACATTTATGGATAATTTATAACTAAATATAAATATCACGATTATAATATATAGAAGATAATTGTTATAACCTTATCCTTGATTAGGACAATAATAATCATTTATTTTGTATTATCCTTATTATTCTATTACTTAAAAGACCTCATCATTTTCTTTTAATTTTATATATTTGTATATTATAATTCTTGGATGCACTTTTTTCCTTGTAGGAATTTTGTTTTGATAGATTTTCAATTATTTCCTTTTACATTGCTAATTGCAATGCACTTTTACATTGTTTTGCCATGCATTTTATATATTCTATATCAATCTGCACCTCATATTCATCATATGTGTGTTGCGTCTTCAGGCGTATGCCTAGGCTCCAGGACCATTTGCGCCTAGGTGCGCCTTGCGCCTTTAAAAAGATTATCAATGTCTCTCCCAAGGAGTTTGTAGAAACTGGCTAACCACAGTTACAGTGAATGAGATATCTGAACGAGTGATTGTAAGATAGTTCAACTTCCCAACTAGTCTTCTGTATCATCCAGGATCATCAAATAACTTTTCGACTAGTTTTTTGTATTCCTCAAGATTCTCCAATGACTCCTCCTCTTTTGGTAAGAGTTTAACAACGGTACCGAATCTCCTAAACCAAGCACGAGACTGTTTAAAATCTTACAGAGAGCCGCGAAGTTGACATACCAAACTATACTCCCCTCGAGCAACAAAACCAGGTGGTTGCTCCATATATACTTCCTCCTAAAGTTCACCATGGAAAAATGCATTCTTGAGGTCCAGCGTTAAAGGGGCCAATTACGCATAGTAGTCATAGAGAGAAACAGTCGGACAGAAGCAATCTTTGCCATAGGAGAAAATGTGTCTTCGTAGTCTAGAACAAATATTTGTGTGTAGCCTTTGACAATCAGACGAGCCTTAAGACGATCAATATGCCTATCAGGACCAACCTTCGCTGTATAAACCTATCGGCAGCCAACTGTAGATTTGCCGGGAGGTAAAGGAACTAAATCCCAAGTGTCACTAGAATGTAAGACAACCGTTTCATCAACCATCGCCTGCTTCCACCTTAGATCTGATAATGCTTCACTGATATTTATATAAATAGGAATAGAAGACAAAGTGGAGACAAAAACATAATATAGAGCAAATAAACGATGAAAACTTAGAAAGATATAAATGAGATGAGGATTACGAGTGAAACAAATACATTTTATGGTGGTAATAAGACCAGTAGTTGCAGGGAGGTCCAAGGTATAGGCAAGAGCTAGAGCAGGTTGTGATTTAATGGCTATAGTGTCGATGCCTGCGGAAGACGGAGGGCGAGGACGACAGTGGTACATCTGAAGAGAGCGAGGTGATTGCACGGTCTCAGTCGGAGGATGGAAGAATGGAATAGGTAGGACCTCATGAGGGCTGATAAGAGTCGGTGTATTAGGGGGAAGAAGGGAGAAGACTTAAAGAATGTGATGTCAGAGGAAATAATGTAATGGCTATTGTTTGGAGAATAACAATAGTACCCTTTCTTAAGTTGGAAATATACCAAGAATAGACATTTGGTAGACTTAACACAAAGTTTATCTTGTCCTTAGGTTAGATTATGGACAAATCAGACACAACCAAATATGTGAGTGGGAAATAAAATAGAATGGGGAACTTGGTTATGCAAAATAGAGGAAGGCATGTAATTAATGAGATAACAAGCAGTGAGAAAAGTATCCCCCAAAAACTAAGGGGCATATTATTGGGGATTAACAAAGTACGAGGTTGCTCAATGAGATGTCTTTTTTTACATTCAGCGATACCATTTTGTTGGGGTGTATAGGCATGTAGAATACCCAGGGATGACATAAAGGTGGTAAAAGAAGCAGAGAAATATTCCTAAGCATTATCATTACGTAACACACGGATAGGAACACCAAATTGAGTTTTAATCTTAGCAATTTTTTTTTTTAAATATAGAAAATAACTCAGAACGATGTTTCATTAAGAATAGTAAGGTGTTTTGAGGTCAAAAATATTGAAAGCCCATAACAAAATTGACACGACACGAACCCCAAACATCATAATGAACTAACTCGAATGGGGACACAGCCCAATTATTGACACGCTTGGGAAACCTAGAACGAGTTTGTTTTCCAAGTTGACACAACTCACAATAAAATGAAGATAATGTAGAAAGTTGCAGAGCTAGCTTCTGGAGTTTGGAGAGACTGGGGTGACCTAAATGATTATGAATGACGTCAATAGATTCAGTAGAGGTACAAGCTACGGAAGACATCGGCTTCGTAAGGTGATAGAGGCCTTGTGACTCATGTTCTATACCAATCATTCGTCTTATACCCTGGTCCTGAACAACATAATTATTAAGAATGGTGACAGAACAATTAAGATCTTGAGTGATTTTACTGATGGAGTTGAAAGGACAACCCGGTACATAAAGAACAAATTGGCAAGTGTAACCATCAGTGTTGTTAGAGATGGAAGACATCGGCTTCGTAAGGTGATAAAGGCCTTGTGACTCACGTTCTATACCAATCATTCGTCTTATACCCTGGTCCTGAACAACATAATTATTAAGAATGGTGACAGAACAATTAAGATCGTGAGTGATTTTACTGATGGAGTTGAAAGGACAACCCGGTACATAAAGAACAAATTTTAAAGGTAAGAAAGGAACATGAGAAGCTTGTCTCATGCCTTTAGCGACTGCTTTAGAACCATTGGCAAGTGTAACCATCAGTGTTGTTAGAGGCGCACTGAGGCGCGCGTCGAGGCGAGAGGCGCACGAGGCGATCGCTGATGCGCATCCAACTGGTCGAG
Organism: Zanthoxylum bungeanum; assembly: GCA_019454045.1. Classification (NCBI taxonomy): domain Eukaryota; kingdom Viridiplantae; phylum Streptophyta; class Magnoliopsida; order Sapindales; family Rutaceae; genus Zanthoxylum; species Zanthoxylum bungeanum. The sequence continues at coordinate 27,926 of SKCR01027396.1, forward strand.
GCGAGGCGACTCCAGCGAGGCAACCTGAGGCGCAACGAGGCGTGCGCATCATGGTTTTACGATTTTTCGTCAGTTTTTTTTACTTTTTCTTTCCAAATCTGTTTCTTTCTTCATCTTTTTTATTTTTTTCTATTTTCTTTATTTACTATTCTTTCTTATACATTTGTGTTTTTTTCTTTTATAATTCTGTTTTATTTTCTTTTTTACCTTTTTAGTTCTGCTTCTTCTTCATTTTTTTTTTTTCCATTTTCTTTATTTATAGTTCTTTCTTTTACATTTGTGTTTCTTTTTCCTTTTACGGTTCTTTTTTTTTTAGCTCTGTTTCTTTCTTCATCTTTTTTATTTATTTTTTCCATTTTCTTTATTTACGATTCATTTTTTCAGTTATGTTTTTTCAGTAGATGTTTTTTTAATGCTTGTTGTTTTTCATTTTCTTGAACTTGAACTATGCATATTTTTAATTATGCTTGTTTTTTATTATTTTCTTGAACTTGAAGTTTTGAATTGTGCATATTTTGTCAAATATTATTAATTAGACAAGTAGAAGTAATATATAAGTAGAGTATATGTCAAAATATTACTATCTATTTATTATTTTTTATATTTACAAGTTAATGATGCATATATTACAAATTTTAAATTATTATTATTAATAAATGTGCGCCTCGTGTCTGTGAGGCGTGCGCCTCTCGCCCCTCGCCTCGCCTCGCGTCTCGCTTTTCTGGCTCTGATCGCCTCTCGCCTTTAACAACCTTGGTAACCATAGGTAGAGAATTAGAACTAGTTAAAGATGAGAAAATATATAGATTACCAGAAATATAGTATGAGGCTCTAGAATCCATGACCCAGGGGCCCAGGGGAGAGGACTGAGTGATGCAAGTAATAAAATTACCAGTGTGAGCAACAGAGGCAAACGAAGATGGTTGAGAGGCCTGATACTGGAGGAAAGCTGCATAATCTGCTCCAGATAAAGTGACATGCTGAAATGGTTGTTCCGAAGAGTCTAAGTGTGGGATTATCAGCCTAAGCAACCTTAGCTGTAGGATTATGTGATGGTTTGCCACAATGTTATCAAAGGCGCGCCTAGGCAGAGGTGCTAGCAACTGCGCCTAGAGGATGTCCAGGCGAGGCGATGTGTATCAGGCGTGCGCATAGTCGACGAGGCGCGCCTGATGCCAATGAGTTAGGCGTGCCTCAGGCGTCTGATGCCAAAAATCTTGACTTTTGACCCTATTTCGTTGATTAAAGCCCACTTTTTTTTTTATGTTTTTGGTTTTTTCCAGCAGATAGAGTTAAAAAGAAGAAGAAGAAGAAGAAGAAGAAGAGTAGCTACAATGGGAAAGCTGAAATTCGCGGATTTTATTCACTATGGTTATTAAATAGAGAGAGAGAGCCAAAGTGAGTTGAGAAGGAGTAGTGTGGCTGCAGTGGAGAAATTGAAATTTGTAAAAGAATGGTGATGACGACGTGAATTGATAGGGGATGATGGTGTGATGCTATTTAGGGTTATCAATTTAAGTGTGATGACTTTTTTTAATCCTTTGAATAAAATATTTAAATGGGTTGAGTTTGCTTTTATGAGCTTAACAATAAATCTCATAATTTAATTTAATTTAATTTAATTTATTTATTTTTGGCATGACTCTTTGCTAATTTCTTGGGATTGTTAAAAGTTATAAGAAAATTTTATATTTTGTAAAATATAATTGTTTGTCATAATAATTAATAATAGATCAAATATTTATAATTATTATGGATATAATTTTAACCAAAAGATTATAATAGTCAATAATAAAATATAAGTAAATATTATTATCTTAGTTATTATAAATTTAATTTAGTGCAATCATTTATAAATTTTTTGTCATAATTTGTTCAAAATTTAAAAAAAATACTTAAAACAAAATGATTAAAAAAATATACATGTTCCTCTTTCTAATTGAAAAATTATATATACAAATATGTGCCTCATATTCCTCAGGAGCGCGCCTAGGCTCCAGGACCTTTTGCGCCTTGGTGCACCTTGTGCCTTTAATAACACTGGTTTGCCATGGAGCTGATAGCAATGCTCTCGGATGTGGCCAATCTTATGACAGTGGGTACACTTTGGACGCTCACTCCAATTGCTGTTATTACCCTGACCACCTCTGGAACTTCCTTGAGCGGCTAAGATGAAAGTCTCTGCGGAATGGGATTCAGAGTCAATGATAGTGGTAGACGAGACGTGGAGGAGATAAGAAAAAACATTCTCTAAAGATGGAATAGCAGCACTGGCTAGTATCTGGTCACAAATTGGCTGAAGTTCGGACCGTATCCCAATTAAAGTCAATACCATGAAAAATTATTCTTTCCGTTTTTCCTAGTTAGCAACACTGGCAGTAATCAGTAGGATAGAGTTAAATTCCTCTCGTAATGATTTTTCATAGTATTCAGTAGGATAGAGTTAAATTCCTCTCGTAATGATTCTATCCTTCCAAATTATGCAGACATATCAATATCCCGTTGATTCAAATTAAACTTGTTAGAAACCACAATATAGAAGCATTGGATATCATTGGTATATAAAGTTTTAGCTTTACTCCATAATTTATACCAGGTTTTATAAGTCTTAAAGATGACAATGAGTTTAGGGTCAAGAGACTGTCCGAGCAAATTACATAATTGGACATCAATCTTTTTCCAAAATTTTATTTCATCGACAGAGATATCCTCTTCACTTGAGGCCAAATGGTCTTCACACTGTTGCCCCATGAACCATAATTCAACAGAGGCAGCTCAAGAAACATAATTAATAGGGCCAGTTAACTTTTCAGAGGTAATAATATGAGTACCAAAAATAATAGGAAAGAGATCACCTAATTAACCCAAGGCTGAAGAGCGGAAAGGATTATCACTTTCCGAGCCTACCATGGTGGAAAAGAGCTCTAAAAAATATAGGGAAATGAATTTGGAATGCCGAAAATGGAACGGAAAATAGTGGAGGCGCGTGGGTCACACGCGCGGAGGTTGTGGTGGTGAGTGGAGGCGGTGCTGGCTCTGTGGTTTGGAGGGTATGCAGATCGGCGTTGTTTGGTCACGATGGTGGTGTCAAATTTTTGAAACGGCGGTAGGAAACACGGCAATGGCAAAATCTAGGGGATTTTGAACGTTGCAGCGGTGCGGTTATGAGGATGGGTAGATCGACGGCCTCTTTTCACGGTGGTGGTGCTGAATTTCCAAATCGACGACGAGAAGTGAAGAGGCGAAATCTAAGGTTTCGACGGTAGTGATGTTCGAAGCGGCCTACTGAAGTAGAGGGAATCATCGTATTATTGAATGCGTATTGAACTGTACAGGAGTAGGTTTTATATAGCCATTAGACTACACTAGAAAAGGAAATTAAATCTACCCATAATTACATAATCAAATCCTATAGATCATTACCATAACTCTAGCAACCCTAGAGATACTTTCCCAATTCTAACGGTAGTAACAATGTAACGCTTGTGAAGAGTTAAAGCAACTCTTCATTGTAGTTTTTTTTAAAAAAACTAGATGATAGCTCGCGAATTGATGAGTTCTTGCATGTACTCTAGGTGGATATTGCTTTTTATTCCTATGTGTCTGAATGATGTCCATTTTAAAAGCTCAAAGCTGGTGTTCCTATTTGATCACAGATAAATAAGGCTGATTTCAAATGTCCTCCGTGGTTCTCAACAAGTGGAAAGAAACTAATCACAAGAATTTTGGATCCTAATCCTGAGACGGTACTTCTTCATTTCCTATGCTTTTTATGCATATCTCCTTTTGCTGGTGAAACTTGGCATTTCCTTTGTTGAAAGGGTTGGGGATCTCAATTTTCTGAGTTGCATATTCTTTTATTGCATTTAGACCACTTATGAGTTCATTATATGTGCTGATGGTTTGAAACAGCGAATAACAATTGCTGAGGTTATTGAGAATGAGTGGTTTGAGAAAGGATACAAGCCACCTAGTTTTGAACAACCTGATCTTAATCTTGATGATGTGGATGCTATCTTTAATGAATCGATGGTAAGACGCGTTTCTCATATTTAGCATGATATTGTGGTCAATGCAACTGTTTTGACCTGCTTTTTTATGTTCCTTTGGTGAAAAGGAGTCTCAAAACCTTGTTGTGGAGAGGCGAGAAGAGGGCCCCGTGGCACCTGTGACTATGAATGCGTTTGAGCTGATCTCCACATCTCAGGGTCTCAACCTCAGTTCCCTTTTTGAAAAGCAAATGGTATGTTTAACAGTTATTATCAAGCTTGACAAATTATTTAGCTGATGTTTAGGTAACTTTGATATTTGGAAGTATTTGTACTTGTAGCCACTCAATACATTACCAAACATGCTAATCATAATAATACTCATCTGCAGATTCATCATAATATGTGACTGTTGAATGTGTGTTTTACAATCAGATCTCTTGACATGTATAGCTTTATAATACCTCAGTTTTACAATTGTTTTTTTGTTTTTTTTGTTTGGATATGAATAGATATGAGTTTGCTCAACATGAATCTGAGACAGCTAACATTTCTTTTGGTCACAGGGACTTGTGAAACGAGAAACAAGGTTTGCATCAAAACGTCCTGTTAACGAAATAATTTCAAAAATTGAGGAAGCTGCAGCGCCTTTGGGTTTTGATGTGAAGAAAAATAACTTCAAGGTACTATCATAATCTTCTCCTCACTCTTTTGACAAACATGTTTCTATCAATAATTTCAGATTAATAATTATTTTCAGACTTCAGTTAGTTAACATAAAGGTCCTAGAATTGACATCAATTTAAAAGTTTGTTTTCTTTGTTCATTCCGAATTCACTATTGCCAACTCCTTATGGTTAAGCTGAGAGATTCCTGGATATGTGGACTTTGATTCAACTTGGTTTTGTTTCTGTGTCCTTTATTTCATCGAGTGAAATGGGTGATGGGGTGCCAAGTTGTCTCATGCATAAGTGAACTTATTATGTATACAAAATTTTGGGAATTGAATCGAGAAGTACTTCTAAAATTCAGCCATTAAGAATTAAGTATACATTTTCATACCACTTTATGAAATCTTCTTTCTTCTGTCCACCTCAGTTGAAGCTACGAGGGGAAAAAACTGGACGTAAAGGTCATTTATCTGTTGCTACAGAGGTAGGTTCCCTCATTCTTTTTCTTCAAGGCACTTTTTTCCTACCAAACTAAAGTTTCATATCAATCAAAACTTAAAAAGTGGTTCAACTATGTTTTGGTATTCTGCTTTGCCAGATTTTTGAGGTGGCCCCTTCGCTTTACATGGTTGAGGTCCGTAAGTCTGGAGGAGATACCCTAGAATTTCACAAGGTATGTTACTGAAAAGTCAAATACTTTGAGAGGCATTTTAGATACACATGCAATTTTTTAAATGGACTGGAAATTTGGTACTCAAGCTCATTAATAGTTAAGTGCCATTCAGCCACTATATAGTTTGCTCGCTACTAGGTGGATGCATATGTATCCCGCTGGGGGCTTACAGTAAATTCATGCAGTCCTGCAAAGAATTGAACCAAGCTCTTTAGCATTGGCTTGTTTGTTCTAATGACCATGCTCGGCTGCTTGAACCTGATGTCATCTCCTGCCAAACATTATTATCGCAAGTCATGGACTAATTTCTTTATTACTAATTCTCTTTAATTTGCTTTGAACTACCTTACAGTTCTACAAAAACCTATCTACTGGGCTGAAAGACGTTGTTTGGAAAACAGGAGATGAAACAATCAATGAAGGATCTTCAGGTTAGTATCATCTTCATGCGCGCTTATTTGAATCAGTTACCACTTCGATGTTGATAGTAATCTTATTTAGAATTAATCAATGTAACATTCCTTTTTCCTAAGTTCGCAATGGGATAAAAAAAAAAAACTGCAAATACATTTTTGTAGCGGTTGGGAGGAAGATTGAAATGATCAGCTCTAGCTGTTATGTGATCCTAGTTGGTTGAAAACTCATGATAGGTCATGAAACTTGAGAATAAATGGATCCTTAATATGAAATTTTATTGACACAGATGCTGGTGTCGCGAGATCTCAGTGACGGATTTTCATTCAGGACATGAACCAGTGAAGATATCAGCAAAATTATATCTGGCTTTTGCACCATTGTTTCTTAGCTTTGTATTTTATTTTATCATCTACCAATGTGCTGCTTCCTTCATTTGTGATTCAGAACTAATTTCTTATGTACCTTGGCTTGGGTTGGCTTGGCGTTTGTGTGCTTTAAGACTTCTGAATGTATCATCTCAGACAAACATATTGCAAATGCTAAAAAATACTTCTTGTTTATGACAGTCAACATATAATTTGTGTTTGATTTATAATCTAAATATGATATTTTTGGTTTTGTAAAAGGAATCGATGTAAATTTTGATAGTAGATATTTTGGCTGGGGGTTTAAAAAACTTCTTTCCTGTTGTAAATGACAAAATAATAATTTATGAACAATAAAAGAATTATCTAAATCTGAATAATATGTGAAACATCCGAAGTGAATTATCATTTTTTCACCTCCCAAACAAAAAAAAGTGGTAAATTTTCCATTTCAATTTTTTTTTTTTTTAAATTTATTTACCCACTCAACCCAATGTCTAAAAAAATAAAAAAGTAGGAAACAAAAAATAAGAGGAATCAGGGTCCATGAGCTGAACGCCTGAAACCGATAGACGTAGAGTAAGGGTGGTACGATTCTGTTCAATTTTATATAATTATAAAAGAAAATTATAATTATAATTATATATTTTTTTAAAAAAATATTTTGTTATAAATTAAGAGAGAAAAAGAAGAAGGGAAAATACTTTGAAAACTGCAGAATTTTCTTATTGATTTTGAATGAATCAATTATACAAGATTTGTTCTTTATTATAGAGAGATGCTAGGTTAAGATCATTATCCCTAAGTAATATGAGATAAGCTAAAATAGAAAATAAAGTGCAAGAGACCATCTAATTTACAACACTCCCCCTTGGGACCCATCACTTTAATTTTATAATAATTGGTCTAACATTGCCTCATTAAAACCTTGCCAGTAAAAACTCATTGGCACAAAACCTGGTCGAAGAAAAAAAAGTACAATGTGCGTTTATCCAACAATAGTTCATGATGTCAATGAATATGCTCCCAAGTCGACGCATGCCAATGCTATATACAAGCTTCTCAAAAGTTGACGTCGGTAAAGCTTTAATAAATAGGTCTGCAAAGTTATCATTTGAACGTATTTGCTTGACATCAATTTGTTTACTCTGCTGTAGCTCATGAGTATAGAAGAATTTAGGTGAGATGTGTTTGGTTCTGTCTCTCTTGATGTACCCTCCTCTAATTTTTACAATACATGCAACATTATCTTCATATATTACTGTTGAAAAATCTATGGCAGAGTTTAGGTTACATGTGCTCTGAATGTGATGGATAAATGATCTTAACCATATACATTTTCTACTTGCTTCATGTAGTGCAAGTATCTTTGAGTGATTGAAGGATGTAGCAACAAAAGGCTACTTTGTAGATCTCCATGAGATTGTCGTGTTATTATAGGTAAAACATACTCTGTCTGTGAACGTGCTTTGTGAGGGTCAGAGAGATATCTCGCATCAGTATACCCAACAAGACTTGGATTTTGTGTTAGCTCATTTGAATAAAACAAACCCAAGTCTTTAGTTCCATGAAGATAACGAAAGATATGTTTGACGTCATTCCAATGTCGCCGAGTTGGCGCAGAGCTAAATCTTGCCAATAAATTAACCGAGAATGCAATATCCGGTCTGATGCATTGAGTTAAATATAACAAGGTAATAATTGCACTAAGATATGGTACTTCTGGACCAAGTATCTCTTCATAATCTTCTTTAGGACGAAATTGATCATTTTTAGGATCGAGAGATCGGACTATCATGGAGTACTTAATGGATGAGCATTATCCATGTTGAAATGTTTGAGAATATTTTCAATATGTGCAGACTGGTGGATAAATACTCCGCTAGTATTATGCTCGATCTGCAAGGCGAGACAATATTTCGTTTTTCCTAAGTCTTTCATCTTAAATTCTCTTTTCAAATATTCAATAGTTTTTAGAAGCTCTTCAGGAGTTCAAATTAAGTTCATGTCATCGACATACACTGCTATGATTGCAAATCCAGATTCAGACTTTCTGATAAATACACATGGACATATAGAATCATTTATAAATCTTTCTTTCATCAAATATTCATGTAAAAGATTATACCACATTCGTCTTGATTGTTTCAATCTGTATAGTGATCATTGTTACTTTATTGAACACATTTTACGATTCTCTTCAGGCATTTCAATCCTTCGGGAATTTTCATGTATATATCAGTGTCAAGTGAGCCATAAAGGTATGTTGTCACTACGTCCATAAGACTCATGTCTAGTCTTTCAGAGACTGCTAAACTGATTAAAAATTGAAACGTAATGGTATCCATCATAGGAGAATATGTATCATAATAGTCAATGCCTGGTCTCTGCGAGAAACCTTGTGCAACTAGTCGCGCTTTATATCTAATGATTTCATTATGTTCATTACGTTTTCGTACAAACACCCATTTAACCAACGGGTTTGACATCTTCAGGTGTCTGGACTACGGGTCCAAATACTTCACGTTTGGCTAAAGAAGTCAATTCTGCTTGAATTACTTCTTCCATTTAGGTCAATCGTGTCTTTGTCTACATTCATCGATAGTTTGAGGTTCAAAATCATTTGTAATTTCAGTAGCTATTGTATATGAAAACACATTGTCAATGGATTTCCTTTCCATCCCACAGTTCTATTGTATAAGTATAATTTGTAGACTTTTCCTCATTTTGGAATTTTGAACCTCTTCAGGGGCTAGTATCTCTTCAGAGACTATCGGTTCTTCTGGAACTGGTAATTGAGAAGATGTGGGTATAGTCATTGCTTGAGCATTATTCTCAATATGATCTGAATCTCTCATTTTCCTCTTCCGGGGAATAGAATCTTTAGAACCAAGTGGTCTACCACGTTTCTGATGTGCAATAGATGATTCATTAGCTACCTTTACACTGGATTGTTCAACAGGAACAACCACTCGGGCTGGTGTATTAGCAGCTGGTATATATGACTTGGTTACTTTTGCAGCATCTGTAAATACATCTGGTGATCCATTTGTAATTTGTTTGGTGTGTTTATCCTTCACACTTCATTTTCACATTGGTTGGTGCGAGGATCTAAATGAGACATGGTAGAAAATTTCCAAGAAAGTTCATGCCTTGCTTCTGAAGGCTCTCTATTTTCCTTTAATGGTGGAAAAATTGTCTCATTAAAATGATAATCCGGGAAACATGCGGTAAAAAGATCACCCATTAAGGGTTCCAAATATCTAATAATTGAAGGTGAATTAAAACCAACATATATCCCCAAACGACGTTGAGGTCCCATGTTTGTGCGTTGTGGGGGTGAAATTGGAACATACACAGCATAACCAAAAGTACGTAGATGGGAAATATCTTGTTGGTGACCCAGAACGAGTTAGATTGGAGAATATTGATGAAAAGTTGTGGGTCTAAGATGAATTAATGCAGCCGCATGTAGTATAGTATGACCCTATGTAGAAATTGGTAATTGAGTCTGTAACAACAAAATTCGTGCAATTATCTGAATTTGTTTGATCAATGATCCTGCCAATCCATTTTATGTATATATATGTGGAACTGGATGTTCAAAATCGATTTCAACTGATATACAGTAGTCATCAAATGTCTTGGATGTAAATTCACCAGCATTATCTAGTCGTATGGTTTTGATTGGATAATCTGGGAATTGTGCCCTTAATCTAATCATTTGGGCAAGTAGCTTGGAAAAAGTAATCTTACGTATGGACAACAAGCAAACGTGTGACCACCGTACAAATGCATCAATCAAAACCATAAAGTAACGGAACGGTCCACTTAGTGGATGTATTGGTCCACAAATGTCTCCTTGAATCCTTTATAAGAATGATGGGGATTCAAGGGAAATCTTAGAGTGAGATGAGCGTATCACAAGTTTTCCTTGTGAGCAAGTAGTACAATTGATCTCATCTGTTAATCGAATCTTCTGGTTATTTAATTTATGTCCATTAGAATTTTCAATTATTCTATGCATCATCGTAGCTACTGGATGACCAAGACGATTATTCCATAACATAAAAATATTTGGACTATTGAACTTCTAGTTCATCACTATATGGCTTTCTATTATATTTATGATTGTATAATATAATCAAGATGAGAAAGTCGGAAGTTTTTCCAATATATATTTCTTACCGGAGATGTTTTTGGTAATACATATATATTCTACATTATTTTCATCTAAAGTCTCAATATGATACCCATTTCTGCGAATATCTTTGAAACTTGGCAGATTTCTACTGGACCTGCCTGAAAAAAATAGTGCATTTTCAATGCATAATTTTGTCTCACTTGCTAATAAGATTATGGCTCTTCCAGAGCCTTCAATTAGGTCTACAGGACCAGATATAGTGTTAACCTTTCCTTCACGTAATTTTACTGTAGGGGTTGGTGCTCAGAGCGCCAATTCCCGGTTTTTTTTGTTAATACTTCTGTAAAACGTTATTATCAGTAATAATATATGCAGTTTCTATAATATAATCTAATCTTTTATATGGTAAAGACGTAATGACCCTAGAATGATTAGTCATGATACAGTTGCAAAAGCGTCGCAACGGACATTGAGTCGTATCATGAAGTTGTCATTCTCAGACAGTTCCTGGTCAAGGTTTACACTACTTGGTCAGTATAGTAAACCCGTTGAGATCGGTACATGTCGTATACTGGAATATATGATTCCAATGGTTTCTCAATGAACCATAAGTCTTGGAGACTAGTATAGACGTGTAGGTGTTTATAGTGGATAAACACTGAACGACTCACCGAAGATTCTTAATGGATGGTACACCAGCGTCAATAAGAATCTTCTTGGGTTGAGTAGCACTTGTGATTCTTAGACTTGAGATGCCATTGTGGGCACATGAGACATCTTCTACACTTAGACGGCAGTCACGTCACCGATCTATTTAGATCAGACCTCCGCCTGTTCGTTGGGTGTAGATAGATCCTCAGGGTGTCCTATGTGTATCAAGATAGGATCCGTCAGTTCTGTGTACCAGAGCATAGGTAGTCCATATGATTAGCAATCAGATAAAACCATGGGCCCGTGGTAAGTTTAGAAGCTAGTTCTAAACTTCTTTTTGAGATTGCTAATAGAATAGTCGACTGGATAATCCCGATAGAGATTTGACGTTTATAATCTATATCTCTGGGATTTATCCGGATACCTGTGACGGAGGAATTATACATTTGCGATGACCTCGACATGTATGGTTCAGCGAGATTATCTGTGATCGTCATAATCTACGGGTGGATAGATTATGGACACGAAATTTGATTTCGTGACGGATATACCTGAACCTAGAGAGTCTCAATAATGAAACATACTCGTTGAGCACTAGAGCAACATAAATAAATAATATTGATTATTTATAAAGTCGTTTAATGGTTAAACGCAAGATACATGCTAAAGAGACTAGATAGTCATTTGCCTAATTATTGTGTATTTACATTTAATACTTGATTAATTTAATACACATTAATTAATAGTCAAAATGAGTTATTTGACTTTTATCCTAAATGAATATATGTTTTTAATATTTAATGTAAATTTACATATAATTTAATATATTTGTATTTGATTATTAATTGATTATTTAATTGTTAAATGATTAAATTAATTAAAATATAAATATCTTACTTTAGGATATATTAAGTAAATGACTTTTTGCCATATTTGACTTAAAAAAATATCTAATAAAGTTGTTAGAAGATATTTATGGCAAGTTGATTTAATTATAATGAAATGAAATTGAAATTACAATTTGTGAATTTGGCCATCATTTTCGGCCAAGGTGTAAATGTTACACATATAATTGTTTTTCATTTTTCATTTCACTTAACCTAATACACATTTCACAAAAGAAAAACTCCATTGAAGAAGAAAGCTTAAAGAACTTTGAGAAAGAAAGAAAGAAAAATCAAGAAAGCTTGATTTTAGTAAGTTTTCTCCAACTTACTATTAGTAGGGAAATTGTCCTTAGGATCTAGGCTTTCATATTTGATATCCTTAGGTTATTTCTTCTTTGTTCTTTGTGTGGTTTTGTTGATGGAAACTTTGGTGAAATTGTAAAGCATGTATGATGAAGAAAGGATATGACTATTGTAGTTATATGTAATCTTTTAAGGTTTATGAAACCATGTTGCTCTTCTAGAGTTGTTGACCCACTCTTAAATGACCTATATTTGATCTTGAGTTGTTTCATTGTGTTGAGACTTGAATTGGATGAAAGATTGATGATTGAAACATTTGATTTAATGTAAATGGCATAATTTGCCCAATTTGTGGAAATTGAAAAATTAGGGTTCATGACTAATTCCAAATTTGGGGGTTTTTCATATATGTTGTGTATTATGTGTGTATATGATGCATACAAAGTTTCATGTTGATTGGATATCATTTGGATGTGTCTTGAAGCATGAAAGTGCAAAATGCACAAAATTGAACCCAAGTGAGGCTCACGGCCTTGATAAGAAAAATGGGGATTTTGGTTGCTTTGGTGTTTTGATGTTTTGAACATCATAAGTTCATCTTAGAAATGATTTAGAATCATTCATAATTGATTGGATCAATTTCGGACTAAAACGGACAAAAATACAAAGCAAGTGTGTATTTCGGTAAATTCACCTAAAAATGTTTTATTGAATTTATTTTCTAATTTGATTATTGGAATGTTAAATAAATATGTTTATTTAAATTAATATTCGAGAAAAAGTTTTGAAATCTGAAAATCGGAATATTTTCACCGCTTCCGCTGCGTTACCGAATACTCGCCACGACTCACCCCCTAAATCACCCCTTCATTTAGTCCAAGAAATATTTCTATCTCGAAGGATAGTGTGTGTGGTTGCACTATCAGACAAGCAGGACATCCCCACATTTATTTTCCAGAACAAACAATCTATTTGTAGGATCCATATCCTTGAAAGTAAAATTCATGTCACATAAATATATAATATAATTCAAAAGAATAAATATACAATAGAAAATAAAATATAATACAAAAATTAGAAACATCACATAAATATATATGAATATTCTATGCATAATCATCAGGAAATTTAACCATTTTCAGCCAATCACAAAATGATTTTCTCTCTGATTGAGTTAGCACGTAACTAGCAGATGGCTTAATAAGACCTCAAGGAGTGACCTGTAAATGCAATTCACTGCGAATTCTAAGATCTTGTAGGTCCAATTTAGCATTTACAGTGTCTTTTGTCTTACCCGGAATATTGAATAGTGTGCCCACTAAACTCTCGCATATATTTTTTTCTATATACATTACATCCAAATTATGTCGCAAACTCAGAGTCCCCCAATATTCTAACTCAAAGAAAATATTTTTTCCTATCCAATTCAACTCTTCAAGTTGCGTTTTCGATTTTTATCTCTATTATTAGGATGTTTCTCTGGTGTACTGTCTCGAGTGTTGATGTTGATGTTGGCAAAGTAAGTCGAATCTAGACAATGGACTGGGCATACTCTGAGGTTCTTATTGGACCGTTGAATATTTACTCCTCCGCCAAGGATGACTCAACTCAAGAAATCTCATGTGCCCTGTGTATCCTATTTTATTCCGTAATCATTGCGAAGGTGTTTAAACCGTACAAACTGGACATGCCATGTATCCCTTAATGCTCCATCCAGATAATGAACCATAAGCTGGAAAATCATTAATGGTCCATAATAATGCGGCATGCTTCTGAAAATACTACTCGGAAGCTGCATCATAGGTATGCACACCCATATTCCATAATGTTTGTAACTCATCGATCAATGGTCTCAAGTAAATATTCATATCTTTACCAGGGGAACGTGGACCAGGGATAAGAAATGACATAAACATGAACGAATCCTTCATACATTTCCATGGAGGTAAGTTATATGAAATAACAATAACGGGCCACATGTTGTAAGAGTTGTATATATTCCCAAATGGGTTAAAACTATCAGAGGCAAGACCTAACCTGACATTACGGGGGTCCTCAGCGAAACAGGGGTACATGTCATCAAATTCCTTCCACTCGGTTCCATCCCCATGATGTCTAAGTATATGCCCTCCACACCGATCCTCTTTTCATGATGCCACATCATGTCAGTCGCTATGTGTCGTGACATGAACAACCTCTGTAGCCTGAGTGTTAATGGAAAATATCGCAATATCTTTTGAGGCACTTTCTTCCCCATACCACGGACTTTGTACCGACTTTCACCACATATCGGACAATATTCAAGTGATCCATACTGGGCACAAAATAATAAACAGTCATACTTACAAGCATGAATGGATTCATACCCCATTCCCAGATCACGCAATATTTTCTTTGCCTCGTAATACGACTTAGGCAATTCACTTCCAACCGGTAACATTTGCCCCAGCAACTCTAGCATCATATCAATACTTTTGTTGGTCATTCTGTTGATCACTTTAATGTGTAATAACGAAATTCAAGATCGACATTCTAGCACCAAAATGGATTTTTTTTTGCCTCATCAAGTAGTTCACTAAATAAATTTTGATCATTTCCACTTAACACTGGTATGTCACCACTAACACTATGACCAAGTTGTGGACCTTGTAAGTCATGCAAAGCATCGGTTATCTCATCGTTTGCAGGTTGATTGTAACTACTGCTCCCTTCACCGGAATCAATAAACCGTGATTGAGAATTATACTGCTCACCGTGATAAACCCACGTATGGTAAGTTGGTGATATTCCCGGCATGTATAAATGATTATGAACTTCATCTAACCGTTTCCCTTTCCTATTCAAATAATTTGTACATGGACACCGAACACGACCTTCTGCATCAATGTGTTGCTTTACCGATTCCATGAATTCATACACTCCATTACGGCATTCAACACTCAATCTATCCACCGACCTCATCCAATTTCTATCCATTTCAGCCAAATACCTAAATATAAAAATATAATTATTAAACATCATATTACACTCATCAACATTACCAATTCAATAATTATTTATTTAAGCATACACATATATATTTAGTTGATTAATTAATTAGTTTACAGAATAAAATATATTTAGTTAATTAACTAATCTACATATATGAATCATAAACCACTAACACAAAGTATATAATAAACATAATCATAAAAAATGAAAACAATAATTTTTTACAAAGATGAAACTGAAATACTTAAGTGAGATATATAATTATTCTTTGCAAATATAAAGAAAAATAATAAAGATATATGAAAGAAGATTTACCTTATGGAAAATTAATTACAATTTTATTTAAAATTTGTAAGAGAGTTGTGAGGTTACAGATGAGAGAGTCTCAGATTGCAGAGGATGAGAGAAAAAGCAGAGGGGGGAGAAGGGTTGGTGGCATTCTGCATTTTAATCTATTTAAGCGTCGAATCCCTTATTTCGACGCTAAATGTCCGATTTTTTAGCGTCGAAATTAATTTGGACCCTAAAGATTAACGGATTGTCGGTGGTATCATCATAAACCTTTAGCGACGCAATTTAGTCGATGCTAAATGTCAATTTTTCGGCGTCAAATACATTTTTCGACGCTAAAAGTATAAAATTTAGCGTCGCAATTTATATCGACGCCAAAGATTATGGGAATAGTTGAAAACCTTTAGCGTCGAAAATTGTTCGACGCTAAAAGTTGTACTTTTAGCGTCGGGTTTTATATTCGACATTAACAGTAGACAATTTGGCGTCGAATATGGCTTTCGACGCTAAAATTTTGACATTTGGCTTCGAATATTATTTTCGACGCTAAAAGTGATTATTAGCGTCGAAATTAAATTCGACGCTAAAAGTACATTTTCTTGTAGTTACGGCATTATCAATTCATGAGAGTAGCAAACAAAGGTTTGATCTCAAATAGCCGTACGTCGTCATCAACAAACACAAACATCGAATTCAGTAAAGCCTCATGGCCTCATGTAGAAATTCGGACGCATGTCAACATGGCTTTATCACTGTATGACATGATCAACAAGGCTTCAGGCTACTGGGTCATCATCAATGTCAACATGGCTTTTTTATTTAATTTTTGTAAAGCTGAGAGATTGAAGAGGGCTGCAGGCCTTCCATCAATCAAGCCATTAACGCCAAAGTTTACTATTTGGCTTAAAAAAAAATCATGAAAGCAAATTGGTTGCAATATAATGATGATGCAGGAGCCGATGATAATGATTTAGTATTTTATTTTTCGGCTTCAGGCCTAATTTCAAATAATAAATACATATCGTGTTGATAACGTGTTATAAATTAAGAGAGAAAAAGAAGAAGAGAAAATATCTTGAAAGCTACAGACTTTTCTTATTGATTTTGAATGAATCAATTATACAAGATTTACTCTCTATTTATAGAGAGAGGTTAGGTTAAGATCACTATCCCTAAGTAATGTGGGATAAGCTAAAATAGAAAATAAAGTGTAAGAGACCATCTAATTTACAACATTTTCAGTTTTTTTTTTTTTTTAAATGTGATTATTTCTAATTATTGGTTCAATTGGGTATAATTCGATTTTTTTTAACAATAATTATAAATAAACACCAATAAATTAATATAATGTAAAAGTATAAAATAACAATATAACCTAACTCTTTTAAAATTTTTAAAACAAAAAATTAAAATTTTATTATAAACGTGGTAGTCCATTTATTTTAATAACTTTATATTTTATCTTGACACTTTATATTATATTTATAGCTTATCCCATATTACTTAAGGATATAATCTCATTCTAATCTTTAGAGAGTAAGTATTGTAAATTTATTCATTCAACAATAAAACATGCACCTTTTATTTTCTCTCTTCTTTTATAATATGCTATTAGCATGATCAGCTTTTATCTAAGTTTTTCTTTTTAACACAAAGAATTCAACCAAAACCATCCAAATTAGGCATGTAGTAACGAAATTCCTTAATATCATGCTATGGAATAAAAAAGGAATATCGAAAAGTCGAGTAGCTGAAGCTGAAGCAGCTACTTTCGAAGTAACATAAAGAAAAACAATAACACTAAGTGGGAGAGTCAGAGTCGAAAAGAGGATTCCTCACTTCTTTCTCTTATTTAAACCGTGCATGAGACTTTCATCTCGTACGGCTCCTAAGTGATAAAAGTAAAGAAGAACTCATATTCTTTCTTTTTTGATTACCTTCCTCGCGTATGTATAAGATCGAATCCATTCGATTTATAAATCGTTTGAAGAGTTTTGATGTCTTTGAATCATAAAAGTCGAATAATCACTAGGTCTTCGTCGTGTCCTCATTATGACTAAGGCCTAGTAGGTGTTTGATGATCATCATGTAATTGCTTCAAGCAATATTAATATTTAGAAATAAAGTATAAGTAACCAAAATACATTATATATATATATATATATTATATATAATATAAATAAAAAAATAAAATAAACATTAGGTACTCGTTGACATCTATTTTCTCTCTTAGTTTTTCAAGAGATTCGAGACATTAGGTGAGCACGATTTGCTAGAAAATTCATTGTACATTTACTATTGATAATTACAAACAAATTTGAACTTGTTCTTAATTGTAACTCTTAAAACTAAAAGTTCTACATCCATGATTTTTATATATGAACTTCAAGTTCGGAAAATTAACCATATAAATTAGAACTGAAAGTTATATGATAATTTTTAAATCTAAACCCTGGGTTTTGAGTTGTAATTTCTAAAAGAGATTCGAATTCTAGGGAATAAAATAGAACTTGAAGTTCTAAATTACAACTTTTAAAATTTAGATTCTGAAGTTTTAAATCTATAGTGTCATATATATGAACCTGAAATTTTATACATGAATATGAAAATTTTGTACACAGCTCACGGATTCTATCTTGATACACACAGGATATCCTGATGAGCAGTCCACACCCAACGAAAAGGCGGAGGTCTGACCTTAATAGGTCGGTGACGTGATTTCCATCAAAGTGTGGAGGATATCTCATATATCCACAGTGGTATCTCAAGTCAAAAAATCATTATGATACTCAACCCGAGAAGATTCTTATTGACGTTGGTGTAGCATCCATTAAGAATCTTTAGTGAGTCGTTCATTTTTTAATCTGGTATAAACACCTAAATATCTATACACGAGTGTCCAAGACTCATGGTTCATTGGGAATCTACCATTGGAATCCAAGATTCAAATATACGACGTGTACCGGTCTCAACGGGTTTACTGAGTGACCAAGTAATGTAAACATTGATCAGGAACAGTTAAAGAAATGATACTGCTATGATACAACTCAATGTCAGTTTGGACACTTTTGCAACTATATCATAACTAATCATTCTAAGGTCAATTACGTCTTTACCATATAAAGAGATGTTATATAATATAAACTGTTTATTTTATTCATAATAAAATATTTACATAAGTATTTACATGAAAATACATAAGAAAATTGGCGTTCAACGCCCAAGTCGCGCGCATAGACTGAGCAAGGAACAAACGATCCCTTGTCAACAAGGTAACTAGTCAATCCATTTTTGATGGACGAGACCCTAAACAAGCTCCCCGGTGGAAACATATGATGAGTCATAAAAACATGCAACAAGTGTCGGGGCGGAAACATATAATCAATCGAGCATCTCAGCGGAAACATATAGATAATTTAGAAATCATTAAAGCATTGAACAAGCGCTGAGAATGAAACATTTAATCATTATGAATATTCTTTATAAATTTAAAACCTCAAAACAAAGAAAACTTCAAAACTTGAAACATTTTAAATTATAAGTCAAGGAAACATAAAATAAAGCATCAACTCACAGAGATTGATGACTATCTAGAAACTCGCTATGGAATTGCTAACGATGTGAGCTCCTGTCGGTAACATATAATAAATCGAATTCATTAGACAAGGCATGGCAAAAGTAATTCTTAAATATTAAATAGGATATGAAAAGCATGAGACACCAAATTTACTAAAAATTCAGGGTACTTAGCTTATCTAAGAGTTTTACGGACCTAGATTTCAAGTTACAGTAGTATGGTAGCGAAATTTTAGATTTTTCCTAATCGTTAAAATCCCATGCTCAAATGTTAACTTCAAAAATTCACTACGATTGATTGTGATGGAATCATGGGCTGAAAATTTAATAGAATGGACCCTAATGTGTCTAGTTTATGTCAGTTTTTATGGATCTCAGTTTCAATTTCAGAAACGCAAGTTCTAAACCAAAATTCAGGGGTGATCAGGAAAAAAAAAAAAAAAAAACTGGGTGTACTCGTAGCAGGTCACCCAACTTCAAAAATTCGGTTTAGCTTCATCCTAAGTCCAAAAATTCTCATTTTTGGATATGTAACTCTCTTATATCTCTGTTTTACTCCGAATTTTACGGTTCATCATTTGGACATTAAAAACGCAAGTTACAGCCTGTTTATTATGACATGTCCAGAATGTGACTTCATTAAAGCTTACTGTCGAACATACCAATTTCACCACTCTCTTAACTTTATTTAATTTGGCCATTACTACCAGATTTTTCAGCACATAAAATACGTATTATCTTGCATAAAACTTGTTAGACTGCTAAGTTTTTATTTAGTCTGATATTTCATCGAACAATTATGGCCTATTTCCTCATTTTACACCATCTTTGCACAACTACATGACTCAAGTCATCAAACCTCATCTAAAAACAGTCCCCAACCCCATTCTATATGGCCGAATCTAATACCATTACCAGCTTAACATTTTACTTATTCTAATACACCACCTTAATCAACAATATTTATCCTTGCATTACACTACATTGACCAAGCTTACTCTTCTTCCTTCATTCAACTACAAATAATCATCAACATAAACTCATAACCACCATCAATTGAATACTCCTCCAAGGAGATATACCCATGGCATAATACACCTATACAATCAACCCTCAATATTTTATTTTTTCCAATTTAAATGCAAACAACATGAACCCATTAATCTTACATTACTAGTTACCCATAAACAAGATTTATTAATCAATTAACAAGATAACTTTCACCAAGATTTCCCCCTAGGCTAGCCGAAACTACCTTACCTTCCAATCTCCAGGATTTCTTCACCAAAGCACAATACAACACACATTATCTTTAACAACAACGTACCATCACTTTAGAACTATTAATTCTCCTTAACCCACAAAATTTTTTTAAAAAAAAAAAACTCATAAACCCATTTCACCAAATAACAACATAAACCTAACCAAAATAAATACAAGTAATTTTTAAGCTAACTAGTCAAAGGAGCATGAAATAGAAGAATACTTGCCTCCTAAAATCAGTAAAAATCGAAAATCCTAAATCTCTGCAATTGTCAATCAAAAGGGAGAGGAGGGCTTGATTTACTTGCTTTATTAACACCAAAGGAACTTCATCACCAAGCTATGAGTAAAATGGTGAGTGAAATAGGCAAGAAATTTTCTTGCCTATTTCACTTAGAAGGGATTTGTGACCGAGGTTCTTGGAACTTGAATAAAACTAGGGATTTGCTTGTTTAAATCTGAACAAGTAGGTTCCTTCGTCAGTATGTCTGTGTCAATTTAAATCGGCTAAATTCGGTCATGTCGAATCATTCAAGATCAAATAGTGATTTACGATTAATCGTCGATTAAATAGCACCCAAGCCTGTGCTGATCACCTTTATATAAAAATGTTTAAAGTCGTAACAAATTATTACACGAAAAAAATATTTTCATTATATTAATAAAAAAATAAAGAAACAACGAGAAATTATTAATTCAATGCAACAACTCAGAGAACGGAATGGAGAGAGAGACGTGAGAAAATTTCCTTGAATTAATGGAAGTTTTCTTCTGGATTGAGAATGTTCACAAGGTAAAATGGGAAGACTTGTAGTATCTTCACCAAACTACATTGATATTTCAAATGTCATAATATGCATATACAAACAACAACATACTTCTACAATTTCCATTCTGTTCAGTTCATTCCAAAATGTTATGCCCTTAATTAGCTGCTGCGACGAATACAATTAACGAAGGAACAATCTGTATCCTCCGAAATGTAGGCTGAAACTCGACATGGCCATCTCATGAGGCCTCATCATTGGTCAAAAAACCGTACATGAGGTTAAGAATATGCAGGGCTATTGGAAGAAAGATATAATGAATACGGGGGATAAGCGCTGATTGTCATCTAAAGTTGCAGCAATGAGCCCCGCCTCTCGACAACTTGTCCCATAGGCAGATCATCTGCCTCGGGGATTGGTAATGTGCAGTGTAGTAACCTTCAATGCATCCATACTGACAAAACTTCCAGCTGTGAGAATACTGGACCGTCGTGCTACTGTTAAATTGTTCAACCCACATTCCCATACTCACATCCTCCATCTTGAAGAGCTGCAACTTAAAAGAAACAGCATAATTCGGTTGCCGATTGAAGAGATGAGGAAAACGTAGCAAGAAAAGAGGAAAAAAGAGAGAATCATTCAAATGAAAGGAAATAGATATAGCATTTGGATGTTACGTACCCTTAGGCTCTGATTGCTATGTTGAGAGACGATGAATTTTGCAATATCTATGGAAATTACATATCCAGGCCCATTGGCATAGGGAGGGTATACTTCTTCTGGCCACTCCTGCAACAGTAGACAACATCATTTAATATAAAGGAGAGCATAGAGGAATTATCACACACTTACTAGTAACAGAATACCCCCTTTCTACAGAACAGAAACTAAACTGGTTTCATAACAATTTTGGACACAAGTTCTAATAGAATTCCAATTCCTTAAATGATCTTCTTAAGCACACCAATGCATCATACTTTCCACACTGGTTGATGGAAGGAATCAAGGAACTAATATTGGATATTCTATGGCTTGCTTAAGTGTGGATAATTCACAGAGATGGCACTAAAGGCAAGGAAAAAGGTGATCCAGGTAGAGAATAAAAAATTGAAAATGTTACTTATCTCCTCTCTGCCTTCTGAGCCTAAATCCATTCCATTTCATGAATTGTCAGAAAATCAAGAAAGGAGTTGGAAACAGCCAAAGATCAGAGCATTTGAAGAAGCAAAGAGACAAAGCATTCAACTTTCAAGGGTTGCCAGATGCACCAGATACTTCTAAGATATCCCTTGTAAGATTGTAATGCTACCAAAAGTGTTTTTTTTTTTTTTGGAAACATGAAGCTACCAAATGTTGGTGACAAATGATTCAACTAATGCTAGAAGGTAGCTAGTACTAGCTAGAATGCCTCTAGTCAGATGGATAAGCTGGTGAACGGTTATTTGAGTTAAAAATGAAGAAATTCCGAAGAAAATAGGTGCAGCACTAATTGAGGAGAAGATGAGAGAAACACGACTAAGATGGTTTGGTATGTGCAAGATAGACCTCTAAGTGTCCTGGTGAAAAAAGAAAAACAAATGGTGTTGCCATACTTTAAGCGAGGTCAAGAAAGACCTAAGTTGACATAAACAGAAACCATAAAAGACGATGACTCTGGATAAAGAACAACGGCGTCAAAAGATCTATGTAGCCGACCGCACCTAGTGAGAATGGGTCTTTGTTTGATTTGGTTTGAGAAAGCTCTAGCTGACCTTTACATGGAAACTGATAAGTAATGCTAGAAGTTTAGTATGTACTACATAGATACTTCATGTCGGATCAAGAAGCTGGTGGAGGACTACTTAAAAGTTGAGTGCATAGGCTTGTGTTTCAAAAAACCAGCTCAGCAGATCTTCACACAGCTTCTCATGAATATAGGGTGAGATGACTTCAATTGCTTTGCAATATTCTAGAGGCAAAACGGTTGATTTACATAGATATCACTGGATGTATGTTTCATAAATACTTTCCAACACACAGAGGATGGCAACAGACATTGTTGAATAGAGCAATTTCAGCATGTATAAGTCTAATTCACATAAAAACTTGCAAAAATTGCATACCTCATAAGAAACTGCCCATTTCCCAGTTCGCAGAGGACGATGTAAGAGGTTTAGATTGCCCATATAAAGGGACTTCTTTGGTATGATGCCCTCAATTTCTTTCAAGACAGTGTCCACCCTGATAAATGTGTCATCATCACATTTCATGATGTAAGCAGCCGTCAAATTCCGAACCTGCATGGGGGAACTTGGCTATTTAACAACTACAAATCAAACTCAGCATGGAGCAGAACATAATAATCCAGAATATAAGTGTATTAATGACAAGACTAAACAAGAATAAATATTTAAAAAGAAAAAGAATCAATATATGCACACTAAAGTTTTGACTCACCCCAAACTCACAGATGGCAATGGTTTTCAAAACCACGAGTTCATAGCGATCCATAAAAGGCAAAATAACAATGTCTCCAAAGTAGGCAGCTTCCTTCTTCAGCACAGCATTCACCTCCTTTCTTGGATTCTACAAAGTGATTTTCATGATTGAGTATGAAATCTAAACAGGAATAAATGTGTAATAAGAATCAGACAGCCACTTAACAATATCAGAAAGGAATTTCCAGGAAGGAAATGACACTGAATGACATCACTTAACAATGTGTAGATTCAAAATTCATCCAAGTGCTTGCTTAATAGAGAGAAGAGAAGATCGTACCAATGCAACAAAGAAACGAGTAACAACACTGGAAGACTTTATTGCCGAAGATTGCATCCAAGTTTTCCTAATTGCCATGCGCTCTGCAAAATGATTGGTAGCAGAAAGAACTCCAATAAAAAGAGGGATAGGCCTATCAGGTAAAGGATCAGCTTTCCACTTTGACGACATTTCCAATACTCTTTGAAGGGAGAAACTTGGATGAGAGGCTGGAAGATTGGTCGCATAAACTGAATGAATATCCACATCTCCTTTAATTGCTAGACCTGTTGCATCCTCAAGCGTAAATCCCTGAAGGCAGAGCAAAGATATAATCAGAAATAGAAATGCTTTTGTTCACAGCAACAAAAGAATTGTTTTCAGTTTAATATCACATTTTCATCATCAACAACAATATACCGTCCGATAAGGGAATGAAGTCATATGCCAACCCCCAACATTAATATGGTATCCTTCAACACCAGCTCGTATGGTCAGGACAAATAATCGACCCTCCACAAAAGGAAATGGCCAAGTAACTTCTGGTTTTTGCTCACGCCCTATGAATCTTTTGAACCAAGAGGCTGTTTTGGAGTCTTTTGAGTCAACAACATCATTCCGCATCCACTTTTCGCATCTCACATTTCCGTCAACTGTAAAATATGTCCATTAAAAGTTGTTACAACTTGATTGGTACACAGCAGAGCCCAAAGGATTAAAGTTGAAGGAAATGAAAACCCACAAGTATAAAATTTATCATGAAGAACTGCCATTCAGTTTCTAAGGGGCAAAAGCATAGTTGTCAAAAATGCGCCCGAGCCTCAGGCTCAGACCAGTATTCTCATGAAGGGTCAGGCCAGTCGACCTTCATCAGCATTGTTGGTAAAAACGCGATTTAAATAGTAAAATCGCATGTTTTTACGATTCTAGGAGGCAAAATCTTGTTAAAACGGGAAAAAATCATAAATTGTGGTAAAATCGGGTAAAATCGCGATTTTTAGGGGTTGAAATCGTAAAATTTTACGATTTTAATCTTAATCATACGAGTTACATTTCTTCAAAACGGACTCTCTCAAACATTCGTATTATAATATCGATAATTACCATTATCGTTTTTAGTTCTTGTAATCGATGTGGGATGACCTGAAAGAGAGTGAAAGAGAAGCAGCACTACTAGTGACAAGACCACCATTGCTAGAAACATGACCAACACCAGCACCAGCACCAGTACTAGCATCAGATCTGAAAGAAGGGGGATATGAAGAAGAAAAAGAGCCACGAATGGGCAAAAAGAGAGAGAAAAAAGACTAACTTGCCAAGCTTTTCTTGAAGGCAAAAAGCACAGATCTCACCTGGGTTATTTCTATAAGGATAGTTACTACACTGCATGCTGTCTCCCATATCATCAACCGCAGCAACACCAACTTGATCATTAACACCAACGACTCTTGCATCCATTGAATGTAAATAAACAAAATAAAATCTTGACTATGATGAATTTTGATCTTCTGGCTTTTTTCTCATCAATGATGGGTTCTTGTTTCCTTTGTGTATGGGGGAAAGAGAAAAATGAAAGAGATGGACAATGCGGGAAATGAAGAAGCAAACAAATGAAGCACAGATGGCCAGAGGAGTGCAATTAAGTGTGAAAAAAAATGGCATTGAAGTTATGAAGTAATGGGGGGTATTGGACTTCACTTATATTTTTTAAATAGGCAATAACATTTGGATAACTGAGATCTTATAATTTCTCAATTAATGATATAAGTTACACATTCATAAAAAATAAGTCCCTAACTTTTTCTTTTTAATTTTTTTAGTTCTCTATATCTTACAAAAAATAAAAATAAAAATCACTTGATGAAGTTCGTGATGCATGTAATTTGTATAAATTATATGATTGTTGTGAATTGGCCCTTGAAACTTTATGTTTGATCTTATTTCATGTTTTAAGTATGATTAAATCAAGTAATTGGTAAAATCTTACGATTTTAC
Source organism: Zanthoxylum bungeanum (assembly GCA_019454045.1). Taxonomy (NCBI): domain Eukaryota; kingdom Viridiplantae; phylum Streptophyta; class Magnoliopsida; order Sapindales; family Rutaceae; genus Zanthoxylum; species Zanthoxylum bungeanum. Next base: position 53,645 of record SKCR01027396.1, read on the forward strand.
GATTCGATTTTTCGAACCCTCCAACGATTTTAGGTAAAAAAGCGATTTTAATAACCTTGTTCATCAGGCACGCGCCTCATAAAAATGTGTAAAAAAACCCTATCCGAATTGACCCACCCAACATGAAATAAAGTTATATAACATTTCTTGAATAAATTAAGATAGGTTTTGAGGTGGGTTTTAAATTTCGACACATAAATTTGTATTATCAGTATTTATATTATTGTAATTATTTTGTATAGACTTGATACTTATTTTTAATTTTTTTTTTTCCAATTTCCGTCTCACCTTCATCAGGTGCGCGCCTAGGTCCTGGGACCCTTTGCGCCTTGTGCCTTTAACAAGGCAGTCCACATGTACACACAACATGGTCAGCATTATTCAGCAAGAATCAACTTGCATTAGAATTAAACCAAAACATGAAAAAATAAATGAGAGTAAGCCCGCAATTCAATCATACACACATGTAACATACTTCAAACCATGTGCACATCACCTCTTCATGAGGAGCCAGCCCACCAACAAACTTAGCATCCTGAGAAATTTATACTATGTGGACAATTTGATTGGTTTCTATTAGCCCAAACAAGATTGAAAAGATAAGTAAGAAATTACTCTTTCATTTTATATATAAAATGGAGTAATAATACTTGGTAGAGTAAGTGAAACTCGCAAAAGAAGCTAAAGAGAATTATAAGAACACCGACGCTTAATATTTTGAGAGTGATGAATCTTACCAAGCATGTCATCGTCTTTCTTAGATGACAAACCATCACATCTCTGAGCAGTCCCCCATTGCATTCTATAGCATGTGTTGTGCTCAATGACTGGCCGATGACTCCAATCTCCTTTCAGTCGAGGATTTAAATGAAAAATCTTTGGAGGATCCTCCCCATCCACTGACTTTAGTCCTTGCAATTCAACCATAAACTGTGAAACCATAACTAAACTGTCACCAATCCTCCTCCTTGTAAGTTGGGGCAAAAACTCCTGATGTGCGGAATGAGGCGTTCCCACTACTGTAATTGAAGATCCAGCAGCAAGCCCACAAGGAAGAAACATCAACCTATCCCCACTTGCCAACTCTTCTCCACTCACGGACACCCAAGGAGGACAAGATTCAGGCTTCCCCTCGTATACATCAGTTGAAACAGTCTCCTTTACATCAAACTTTTCCACTTCCTCCCAAGCCTTCAACCCCAATGTCCATGCTTCATCTGCCATTCTTTCAAGCACCGAAAACTCAATAGTCCTATTTCTTCGCCTCATAATCTCACCTGTTATTCGACCATATTGAAACTGAAGTGGCTTTATAGGTCGTGATCCACCATTTTCGTTCTTCAAAAGAACCTCCCTAGGCATCAATGGCGCATCTAGGTTTTCATTATCTTCTAGCTTCTGATGAAACGTATCCTTATAAACAGAACTAAAGAATGGTTTACTCAGATCCGAATCCCCGTTGTCTCCCACCAATTTCTCATGCAATCCAATATAATTATCATCTCCACTTAGCATTGCCGCAATCTCCAAAAAATGTGGGACCTTAAATGCTATGAAAACCAAGTATAATATGCCAATGCCCAACAATAAATGCGACAACTTAAACCTCCTACCACCGCCATAGTCAAGTTTAATTCTCTTCATCTTGTAAAACAAACGAAAACAACACAATACACTTCACAAGAACTAAAAATATCTTAAGCCCATCTCTTCAAACAATCAAAAGAACCCAAAACAAACTAAACGTGCCCAATTCTTCAAAGCAAAAACCCAACTTGCAATGTATCAGTTAAAGATCAATAAACTCAGCAGAATGTAGAAGAGAACTCAAACCTAGAAATGAAGCAAGCAAGGGATCGAATTCAGTGATCAATCAATTAAAAATACTCGACCCAAAACCCTAAGTTTGTTAGCCTTTCACAAGCATTCTTCAGATACTCGAGCTTCTAATCAAACTCACTCCGATGCTTAATGCAGATGAAGACTGCGTTGATTTGATCGCGAGAACTAACACAGGTACTAGCGATTAAAGCAGATTGAGGAGAGAATTTGAAGAGAGGGAGATAAAAGAGTGAGAGAGTAAACTGTACGTAATACGCAGCGTATTTGTAGGCTAGCAACTGTGAACGTGAAAAGAGATGAGGGTGTTGAGAAAATAATAGAAAGGTTAGGGGCTGGAATGTAAAATAAACGACATCTGTCGTTATTTTACGGGAATCTGTAAAAGATTATAAAAATATATTACCTGGAATATATTTTTATTTTTATTTTTATTTTTCAGGTGAGATGATTGGCTGCTCTTTGTTTATTTTTAATAATGAACTGTTTTTTAAATTCTTTTTTCTGTTTATTGTTAAGTGAGATGAGTAGTGTCCGATAAGCGAGTTTGAGTTATGCTCCAGTTTTACATATCTTATTTGAATTCGGTTTGTTAAGAAAATATTAAAATCGAGTTTGATTAGAATTCGATTATTAAATAATTCGGCTCGATTCGAGCTGGATTAATTAAAAAATTATCGAGCCGAGCTGAGTTATATTTATACAATCTAAGTTGAGTTTATTTCAAATAGTGTTGGCGAGTCAAAAACAAACCTAATCGAGCTTTTCCGAGTCTGCATCGTTTGACAGTCAAGTTGTTATTTTTGAATTCAAGTAACTCATTTATTAAATGAATCGATTCGATGTAAGTCAAATACGAGTTAAGCTCGAATTGTTCATGAATGGTTCGGTTTATTTACAGCACTACTCATGCGTGTCACGTTTTATACTTAGAAATCATAAAATGATAATTGATTTCCTAATTCAGATTTCCTAATCTAAGTAATTTATTCGCGAAATAATTAAATTTCCAAATACAATAACAAATATTAAATAGTTTATATTATACTTTCCATTTTTATTAATCTGATAACATATTTAATACTAAAATTTGCCGAAACGAGAATATCATTTAGTATCATATTTAATAGTTTATTACATCTTTTCTTATTTATTTAATTTTTATAAATATATTCCCCTCTTGTTGTTGTTACTTCTCAAGTGGTTTTATTTTATTATATAAATGGAAAAAATGCAGTTTACTCGTTAAACTATTAATTTTATGCTTAACTTGCAAAGTAAAATTTCTATAATATATTTATTAAGCTAAGAATCCAAAATGAGTTGTTCATAAGGGTGTCAGAATATAACATTCCACCTAAGCCAATACACTACCGATAGGAGACAAGAATAATTTATCTTCGTAAGCCTCGAATTTACAAAAAAAAAAAAAAAAAACGGATATGATGCACTCTAAATTTATACAATTTGTAATACAATCCAACACCACAATGTAACATGTAATGTAGATCAATACACATGAGAACATCAGGTTCGCTACTCAAGACACAACAATGGTCATTATCAATACTTAAAGGCTTTGTGTTCAAACTTATACGTATAAATTAAAACTTTTATTTATATACATACAATAGCATGCTCAGCACGATTCAAAACATAAACATAATCAACTCGGTTTCTAAACTTCTAAGACATTTCTCAAGACTCTAGAGTGGATGACTGCAACTTGGGTGATATGTCGTCTCGAACATGACTTTCCAAAAGCTTGAATGGCTGACCGATCTGATCGCCAACCTGTAAACCTAGCAAACTGTTTTGGTGTGAGTTATAAAACTCAGTAAGTAACTACACTCATACCATAAATGACAGAAGAAAATAAATTAAGCATATAATAATATATATCAGAAACATATGAGAGAAACTCACACAAATCGTATACCGACGCATGCATATAATGCTCGTACGAGACTCACTACCTATTTTAGAATATGTATGAGATAAATGTCGTCCGAATAGATTTCCTAATCAGCACTGCTATGACGCAATACCAACTCATCAACCAAAATGTTCACACACATATTACAAACATAAATTATGTACAGTCAATCACATCCATCATCAGAAATGAAAATTATAAAATAACTACTTTTAACTCATTTTTGAAAATACATCATAAAACTAATCTGATGTAAACTAAATCAAATTACAAAGCCAATATCACCATAAATCCGTATCATTTATAAAACTTGTAAAAAATGGTATCTCTGTAAAGTTCTTCATGAACTATATCTCTATAAAACCCATCATTTTAAAACAAACATCTCTGTAAAATAATCTATGTAAAATAATATCTCTGTATCCAGGAAACAACTCAACTGGATAAATAATATCTCTGAGATAGGGAGTTCTGACTCGTCAACCAAGATCCATATCTTTAATCAGAGATATGGAGTTTCGACTGACTACAAGTTGTTATCGACCAGGCTCCATATCTTTACTCTGAGATAGGGGGTCGACGTCAACTAGGCCTCGTATCTTTACTCTGAGATAAAGGATTTAACATGTTTCTTTAACTACTCATGTGCACATGGTGATCTGATTCCGTCAATTTCATGTATAAAAATTCATAAAACATACTCAACAAAATCATATCAAATCATCAAAATTGTCTTAAAATGTCAAACTCATCAAATCGTAAAAAAATCATCTTGACTCATCGAAAACGTCTTAAATCGTTAAATCTATAATCAAATCATCAAGACTCGTCAAGAATATTTCAAATCATCAGACAGTCAAGATTACCTCAAGATGTCAAATTTATCTATAATAAATACTATTCAAAACATAGTTAAATCGTTTCAAATAAATAAAAAAAAAAGCTCAAATATCGCATATACATTATAAGAAATCAGAAAAGTAGAGTATCCACTCGTTTATTAGGCACATCACACAATACGTATCAAATCCATCAACTATTGACAAGTAACTCATAAATTGTGAAATAATAAAATTATATCTCATACTATTCTGAAAACGGTTATATTGATATATATATATATATACATATATATATATTATTGAGGCACTGTACGGCGCGCGTGTCACTGTAGCACACAACACACTTTTTTTTATTTGTTTTCTTTGTTTTGCTTTATTACTCAAAACTTTAGCTCTCCAGAAAATTTCTCGAGAGCTGATGCAATTAGGGTATCTCACTCTCATTAATTCTGGTCTTCCCTAAACACTTCAAAAATATACAAAATTAATTTTTAATTTCAAAACCAACATTAACACATGTTATAGAATAAAAATCAAGTTTTTCAAAATATCAAATATTTTTAAAAAAACATAAATTTATTCTAAATACGCATTTGCGTAAATTTTGAATTCAATACACAAACCAAATTAGAATCACAATAAGAAAGGTCTCGTGAACAATTCTAGGTCACCCAAAGGTGATCAAGTGATTCTAGAATGATAGCCATATCTCTAAGCTTTAATCTAAAGTTTCAAACTCTTATTAATTGTTCTATGTCCAACATGAACATCTTTGACCTAATTATAAGCATGTTGTGTTTATACTTCTAAAGTATCCTAACACAATTGATTAGCCTTATTTCAACATTAAGCTATGTGATCATGCATCTAATACATAAATAAACATAGCTTAGGAGAAGATCAAACATTACCTAGTAAGCTTGATGCAAGATCCAATATACCTCTCCTTTGTTGAAATCGTCGGAGAACCTCCAAGATGTGTAAACTTGACTTCAAGATCCAACCTTGATTTCCAATGCTAGCAAGCTTCACTTCAAGATCTAATCTTGATTTCTCCTAATTGAAATGTTCTACAGATCTCACAAGCTTCTCTAAACACTTATCTAATTTAGGCTAATCTCTCTAAGAATTTGCTTGTATTTGTATTTGTATTTGTAACTAAAACCTTCCTAAAGCTTGCTATTTATAGCAAAACTTAGGCAATTTTTAATTAATAAAAGTTGTAATAAATTTTTAAGTGAGCTTAATCTTATTTGTCCAAATATGTATAATTAGGTGTGACTAATCTCCATTGTCTTCCACTTTAATTTAATCCAAATAAATCAAGCCAATGATTAGTAAATGGATTAGTTCAATATTTACCACTTTGATTTAATCGAATTAAATCAAGTCAAAACGACCTATTATTACATACTTACAATTACCATAATATCCTCAAATAGTAGAGATAATTATGATTTTATAATTAAGCCATTGTGTAATTATTGAATTAACTCAATTAATCCAATTAGGTCAAAGTAAATAATCAATGTTATCCAATAACACTTGATTATCTTAGTTGATAATTATAATATCGAATATTATCTTTTATGAAAATTAATCGGCTACCCAAGTGCTCAACAAGTACACTTCATATTGGGACTCTCTAAGTTCAGACATGTTCGTCATATAAGCCTAGCTAATATGTACGCAATTCGGCCACCTCCGAATTTGCGAAGAACACGAACGACCTTTCTGAACTATACAAGTCGAGGTCATCACATATGTTTAACAATCCCTCCGTCGTAGGCTATCCGAGTTGTGCTCAGGAAACATAGAATACATCATCAAGTTTCCAAGGCGCACATCTCATGTCGACATGTCCACGATTCTTTACAACTGATGCGATCCACCCTATGTGATCGGCTTTGGCCAAAGTCTTTAAGAATCGTGACTTAACTCACATGGATACCTAAACCCCTTATGATACACATATGGGCCGACAGATCCTATCTTGCTTCGCACTTGATTACTGAGTGCATCGGTTCATACCCAACGAACATTTAAAGTCCAGACCATGAAAGGTTTTTGACATACATGGCATCAAAGTATGGAGGATCTCACACAAAATCAATGTTATCCTATAGTCAAAGGATTATATATGCTACTCGACTCGAGGAGATTCCTATTGACGGTAGTGTGTACTTCCAACTATTATGAATCACATGTGAGTCATTCAGTATTCGCTTCAACGAATACCCACATGTCTATACGAGTTTCCAAAACTCATGGTACAACGGGTTAAACCATTGAAACTCCAATTCCAATATACGACATGTGCTAGTCTTCTAGGTTATAGGAATTTGACCGTATTCCAAAACCAACGACTATGAATATTTACTTTAAGAATAGTTTACACCTAGTGTCAAGACTATTCTAAGGTCGATGTCATTCTTAGCATATCTTTACATCAATCTAATACGCATAATGACAATACCATTAATGAGGTATGGAATGAAAAATATAGTTATTTTATTAATAAATAATAAAATGTACAATTTGGATTGGCACTCAAAGCACCAACTTTATATATATATATATATATATATATATATTCTTTAGAAGCAAACAACAATTAATACGTTAGGTATTCATCGCATGGAATACTTACCTAACTTCGCGAATACTTCTAATCCTAGTCAGATATGTCAAAACAAATGGTGAAATGTAGATAAAATCGTTATTTTGTAGAATTTCCGACTTAACTATAATAAGTTTTCGAACTTTACTCGAACACCTAAGTCAAGTCTGATTTCAATGATTTCAATTTCATTACTCTGAGAATATCTCACACTATAAATCCATAACATCATATTCACTATTCGGCCTAAAACTAGAAAATCTTTAGAAAAGTCTGAAAATATTAAGAGCAGATCCGGAACCTTTTGGATCTTTCTGTTGGACAGTTATGACCCATAACGTCACTATTTGTACAGATCATAGTGTTGTTGTACAAATTAACTGTGTGACAAAGGAGATTGCACTCTTATCATTTGTGATTAGATCACCTTAGATATATAAATGATAGGAGGTCCTTATGATTTGTTCCTAGATTGAGAATGATATGAGACAGTATCAATCAACGAAGGATAAATCATTAAACATCCCTAGTCAGAGCATTGTCGAGATTGGACATCGATAGATGCGTAAAAGACTAGTATTACACTTGTGCGTGTTATGTGAGACATAACGGCATAGTTCTCGTATATCTGGGTATATGATACTCATGCAAGTGTGATAGGAGGTTGTGTTTCACCGATGGTACGGGAAACAGCTTCGCTCTGGATTAGACCACCGCAGAATCCCATTGGTAGTATGACTTGTGTCTGTGGGAGTCTGCAATCAGGGTAGGTGTATTTGGTCTTAACCTGAGACTTGCACCGCTAATACTTGCGACAATCAATATACTTTAGTTGAGGTCGTCCAGGGCTTTAACAGGTTCTGTGTACGCCGATGCTGGGTTATTGAGAATCGTAGTGTATTGGGTGTGATGTCAAGACGGAAGTGTCACTCCAGTCATATGGAGATGATGGTCACGTAGGATACGGTATTAGTGCTCTCATATGCTGCGCGGCTATCGGGATATTGTGACTAGGTCATGTATATCCGATTATAGAGACTAGTTACCAGACATCCGACATGTGCTTCGTACGGGGCAGACACATATCCAGCCCCAGGCCTAGCACGTGATCATCCGATACTGGATCGAAATACAATATTACGTATACTACGCCTGATATAGATCACATATTCCTGTAAGGATATTTCCGGAGAATTGGGTAGGCATGGCGCTTTGCTAGAGGCCAACCTTGTCTTGTAAATTGGTAAAACGTAATACTTGGTACTTACGTGTTCGGATAGTCCGACGACCGAATTTACTGCCAATATATCCGGAGATCTCATGGGTCACTTCCCAATGATACACCGATGACGTATGACTCGCATTATATATTAATCTGGGATTAATTAGAAGAGAGAGAAAATTAATCTGGGATTAATTACGGAGATATTTTATCTAGGATAAAATATCAATTTAAAGAGAGAGAACGATTAATTTGGAATTAATCGATAAATAATATATTCGATATATAAACGAAATTGGATTTCGATTAGGATTAAAATTAGATTTTAATTCGGGTACTTGAATTAATTTAGAATTAATTCTCGAGCGACGTGATTAGTAAATTGGATTTATTAACGAGGCATCGAGAAAATCGTTAATTTAGAATTATCGAAACCGAGCTCAGAATGTGTTTGCGAAGTTACGTCGATTTTGAATCACGTGCCGCAAGTCACATCGCAAATCACATCGCAAGTCATAAAAGTCAAATCGTTTTTGGAAAAGTAACTTTGACTCTTTGACTTTGACCTTTAAAATTTGGAGGGAAATTTTGGGGGGAAAAGACTTTTAACTTTTTGAAAAGTGAAAGCCTTTTCCTTTTCACCTTTTACCAATGGTAAAATGATTTAATAAATATTATTACATTTGTTTTATTCTTTTTGGAAAAGCAAATAAATGGTAAAACATTTTAGTAATTTTGGAAATTATATAAGTGAAATGTTTACACTTTTTCCCTTAACCTAATCTCTCATCCATCTCTCTTTTCCTCTCACATGGTCACGCCCAAGGCAGTGATCTGCCCAAGGGTTGGCCGAAAATGATGATCCATTTTGAGGGTTTTGTGGCAAGATCCAAGTGCTAGCACACTCCTTAGAGGCATACGAAGGTGTTAGGGAAACTCACCCATGAGCCGGGAATCGTTTGACGCAAGTTCGAGGCTCAAATTCATGGACCAAAACTGAAAACAGTGAGCAGTGGACTGCACACTATTGGCGCCACTTTGAAGGGGAAAATCTTTGTGTTCTTCTTCAAATCGTCACAACCGATCGATGTGAGTATTTCGCCATCTCCTTTGATGTATTCACACTTATTATTCATGCTTGTTTGATGATCTTGGGACCTAGAATAAAACCAACAATGGCATCAAGAGCCTAGGTTCAAGCATGAAAGTTTAGGGCTTAAAATTTATGGGTATTTTGTATTTGAGCATGATTTGAATAAATTGGATGTTTAAGTATGTTTAATACATGTTTAATTGAATATTGATTAGATCAATTTCATGAATTAATGTTTGAAACATTTTTCCCCAAATATTAAAGTTGGCCTAAAATGATAAATTGGGTATTTTGAATTTGAGCATGATTTTATGAAATTGGATGATTAAGTATGCTTAAATATGGTTGAATTGAAGATTGATTGGATCAATTTCATGAAAATGTGATTGGATCATTTTTCCCCAATTTGCTTATGGTGGCCGAATTTGATAAGTCCTAATTGTCTTGGAATTTTGATTTTTGTTCATTAGATGAATTGGAAATCATTTGGGGATATGATTTAATGTCGATTGTGTAATTGATTGGATTGAATTTGAATCGGACATAAAATCCCCAAATTGCCAAGACTTTGAAGCATGAAAATGGGTTTGATTTTTCATTAAATGTGTGGGCATGTGATAATGAAATTGTGCATGATTAATTGTAAAAAAAAAAATTAATGTTTTAGAAATGTTAATTTGGGTAATTAATCATGTAATACACTTTAGGTTAATTGAATGTGAAATTGGATTTTTGTATTTAATTAATTGGGCCTTGAAATTGGATTTTGGCTTTTAAAGTTGTCATTGGGCTTGTTGGGCTTTGTTGTACAAAGTTAGGTTTAGGCAAATTGGATTGGATCCAATTGGGCCCAAAACCGCTTCCATAAAGCCCAAATGCGATTTAATGAACCTTTAAAGTTTAATTGGGCCTAATGGGCCAAGATTGATTTATGGGCTTATGGGGTAAATCCCGGATTGGATTTTGGTTATTCGGTTTGACCCGAGTTGACCAAAAGTCCACGCCTTAAGAAATCAATTAAAAGCCCATTGGACTTTAATTGAATTGACGTTGGACGTTAATCGGTCTTTGAGACGCGTTGCGATTAAATTTGGAATTTAAGTCGTAAAAGGTTTATTATTAAAGTGTAATATTTAATTTGGAATTAAAAACGAATTAGAATTGAATGCATATTAAATTGGATTTAATGACGTAGTTTAATTTAATTCGAGAATTCGTACTTTGAGTACTTATTCGCAAAATGAGTTTGACTCGATCAAAATCAAATCGTTGTTTGAACATTGGATGATCACTAATATCAGATTAATTAATTTGATTAGATTGATTGATAACATGCTTGTGTGAATACTTGGTTGTGATGAATGAATAGTGTATATCGGATGGATATTAGTCGGGTGGGGTAATTTTGGAAATTGTTGTAATAAATTTGATTTATTAAATTGGACATGCGTGTCCAGCCTTATCACCTCTATTCTATTTGTATTCTCTTCTCACCTATTCCCCTCAATGTATATGAGGTTTCTTTAGAAGTGTAGTGTAACGGGTAGAAGTGATACTAGTGTGCTAGCATGAGAGTTAAAGAGAGATTTGATCTAGGATCAATGTGTTTAGTATCCATCCGCATATCATTATTGTTTATTTTCATATGCGCTTTATTATGTATTTAGAATGCATGTTTAAGTGTGTATGATGATGAGACCTTAACAAAGATAATAAATTGGTAGCCAATTTGCACGCGAAAAAACCCTCATCAAATATCATGCGTTTTTCCTTCCATTGAGTGATTCATACTCAAGATCCTAGATTGGCATTGGGTTGTTGGCCAAAGTCAAGCCCTTTGTCCGTCGAAGATGTGTTTGAATCACGAGAATTTTGTTCTATATTGGTGTCTTGTCCAAATTGTGGTTTGTTGGCCAAAGTCAAGACCACTTCTTGTCCATCGACATTGATTACGAAGCTTTCCATGGTCAATGGGTCGCGCTTGACTGGGATCATTAAGCTTGTTGTGCCAAAGCCAAGGCTTAGTTGATTCAGAGGAAAAAAGGTTAGGCAATACATTGGATGTATTGGCATATATAAGATATATGTTAAGGATTTGGATATCCGCCTACTGGATCTAGGAATTGGATTGGATCCAATTGATCTTAGATATCTACCTAGTTAAATATCATACAATTTGTTGGCCAAAGTCAAGATTGTGTGTTATTTAACGGGATCCTAGCCCACTAGGAAACGCGGTTTCCCGAGTACTCGATAGAGGGTTAGAGGCTCGCCGAAAAATAGTGGGAGGCAAGAATTGAATTTGCAATACTCGTTTAATTACTTGCCATACACGCTCAAACAAATATCATTCGTCGTTATGATTTAAATGTCAGTTAGACTAATATTAAATCGTTGTTTTATTAAATAGTTGGACTATATATTCAAACTATTCAATTATAGTTGATTTTATAATTAGATTATAGTAATCAATATAATTGATTTTAATCAATATAATTATTAGTACCTTAATTATTGATTAAATAGTTGGACTATTAAAAATCAAGATATATTGAAAGATTGGACATTTAAAACATAATCTTGGATTAAAATGTTTAAATGGTTTAATTTTCAAATTGGGAATAATTTCAGGATGGCCCTGGAAATAAATAATAAGTTACTTTATTTGATAAAATAACATATTATGCCTAAGCCTAGAATTAAGCAAATAGTAGAGCATAATCTTTGGAAGATTTATGTGATGATAACTTAAAGTGCTTAATCCACCATACATGTCATAAATCTATGTTAAGATTTAACAAGTATTAAAATTGTAATTAATAACTCTTGGAGAGTTAATGACTATTCTCAAGGAGATAAAGTCAAACTTTACAATTAGGCTAATAGCGCAAGGCGCACCTTACTTCGATATTCTAGAAACCCAAGGCTTGGCCGAAGGCTTCTGAAATATTAAAAAAGGTAAAGGCAAAATCATTATGATCTTCTGGGAAGATAAAGGACATATCCCAAAGTAACTGTCGTTTGGATATGGCAGACACGAATGAATTAAAAAAAGGGCAAGGCTCTGACTTTAAGGATGTTTGTCAAAATTATGTCCATTACTAGTATTAAAATTGGATTTTAAAATACTTAGTATGGAACATAAAATATATGTATTGATGTTCAGAATCTGCTGTGAGCAGGATACTGACTTCAAGCTGAGGTTAATCTGCGAATCCGAAACGGGAAGAAAGTCGCTGTTTCGACCATAGATACCTAAATTTAAGAACTACCTTCGGGTATGTACTTAAATTAGGAAACTGTTATAATGTAACTAGTTAGACTAGAAACATTATCTCTATATCAGTGTTTAATCCGTTGCGGATAAACCTTTATATTCTAGAACACTAAAGTGTTTCATTATATAAAGATGATATTGAGATAAACACATTAGATGTGAATTACAGTATTTATATTTTGAATATAAATAAATCTCAAACATATTATATGACAAATAAATAGCTCTAACTGATTTGATCAGAAAAGACTTAAATATGGCATTGTTGTTTAGGACACAATAAACAAGACTCGTATATCCACACTTTTGAAGAGTGGGTACTAGGACTGATTTGATTATTCAAATAAAGTCTACGAATCTAGTTCCTTAGGTAAAAACCTAAAATACTATTTACTTGGTAATAGTGATAAATGGCATCGATCTGTAAGCCCTATTCATAGTGAAGTTAGTGGGCCCATATCTAGCTAGGCTAGATGTGGATATGAATATTTCGTGACCTATACGGATGTGGCATCACGTTATGGTTATGTGTTACTTTTGAAGAACACAAATCAGAAACTTTTAAAGTTTCAACACGAAGTAGACAAACAGATCGGCTAAAGTATTAAAACATCACGTGATGAACATGATGAAAATACTTAAGCAATAAGTTTCACAAATACTTGAAAGAGTATAATATTCTTTCAAATGAGGACTCCTCCCGAGACACGTCAGTTTGACGGTGTGTCCGAACGGAGAAACCGAATTTTGTTGGACATGATAAGGTTTATCATGAGTCGCTCTGAGTTATCGTTTCCTTCAACGGATATGCATTAACAGTGCAAAACTTATTTAGAATAAGGTTCCATGAAAATCAATATGACAGAATTCATATTGGATATCAACGGGAAGAAACTGGGTTTCGCATTCCTGTAGATTTGGGTATGCTGGGCATATGTTTGGATGATGCCAAACTAAAACCTAAATCGGATAAGTGCCAAATGTAGGTTATCCTAGGGAAAACCATAAGTATAGTACTTATACAACTCACTGGAGAACAATTGTAATTGTTGCTCACCATGCGGTCTTCCTTAGAGGAATACCGATATGCAGTGGTAAGTGGGAGGACAGTAAAACTCGATGGAAATCGGAGTAATACTGTTCAAGGCATGAAGTCATTAATGGAACACAAACTGTTCATCAAGGTTGAACATATACCATTAATCTTCGTATACACAAGAACCGCGTAGATCAGAGAGAGTCAAAAAACAACCTAGGGTACGGGTTTTGATCTCACCTCATAAAGATGTCAATCTTATTGAGGAAGACCTAACTACGTATGAGGAAGTGATACAAGGTATCGACTCCCTATTATGGCAAAGTGCCATGAGTCCGAAATGGATTCCATGTAAAACAACTATGTTAAAATACTAGTTGATGTACCATAAGGCATTGTGCCTATAGGTACTGAATAAGTCTTCAAGGAAGACATACATGGAAAGCAACATACCAACGTACAAAGCTAGGCTTGTAGCGGAAAGGTATTGTTATCAACATTGTGTTGATTACGGTTCAACCTTTTACCTGTTGCCACGGTAAATCCATTTGGATAATGCTTGCTGTAGCTGCACGTTTCATTTATGAAATGTGTCAGTTAAAGATCAAAATCGCTTTCCTTAAACGGAAACCTTTTGGAGGATGTTTATAACATCCTGATGATTTTTTCATACCTAAACCAGCAAACTAGGTTTGCGGGTTGTTCGATCCATGTTTGGATTGAAGCAAGCAATAGGTTCTTGGAACTATCGTTTTGATGTAATCATGATAGTCAATGATTTGATTCAAAACGAAAATGATTATTGTGTATATGAGAGGGTTGGTGGGAGCGCATAGACAGTGGCTGTCCTTAAAATAATGATAATATAATATATTCATTTCTTGGAAATGATATTCCCATAAAATAATCGGTGAAAGCTTGGCTTTCAAGAGAAAAATTCTCCGTAGAATTCTCGGGAGAAAACTCGATAGAGGGTTAGAGGCTCGCCGAAAAATAGTGGGAGGCAAGAATTGAATTTGCAATACTCGTTTAATTACTTGCCATACACGCTCAAACAAATATCATTCGTCGTTATGATTTAAATGTCAGTTAGACTAATATTTAAATCGTTGTTTTATTAAATAGTTGGACTATATATTCAAACTATTCAATTATAGTTGATTTTATAATTAGATTATAGTAATCAATATAATTGATTTTAATCAATATAATTATTAGTACCTTAATTATTGATTAAATAGTTGGACTATTAAAAATCAAGATATATTGAAAGATTGGACATTTAAAACATAATCTTGGATTAAAATGTTTAAATGATTTAATTTTCAAATTGGGAATAATTTCAGGATGGCCCTGGAAATAAATAATAAGTTATTTTATTTGATAAAATAACATATTATGCCTAAGCCTAGAATTAAGCAAATAGTAGAGCATAATCTTTGGAAGATTTATGTGATGATAACTTAAAGTGCTTAATCCACCATACATGTCATAAATCTATGTTAAGATTTAACAAGTATTAAAATTGTAATTAATAACTCTTGGAGAGTTAATGACTATTCTCAAGGAGATAAAGTCAAACTTTACAATTAGGCTAATAGCGCAAGGCGCACCTTACTTCGATATTCTAGAAACCCAAGGCTTGGCCGAAGGCTTTTGAAATATTAAAAAAGGTAAAGGCAAAATCATTATGATCTTCTGGGAAGATAAATGACATATCCCAAAGTAACTGTCGTTTGGATATGGCAGACACGAAGGAATTAAAGAAAGGGCAAGGCTCTGACTTTAAGGATGTTTGTCAAAATTATGTCCATTACTAGTATTAAAATTGGATTTTAAAATACTTAGTATGAAACATAAAATATATATATTGATGTTCAGAATCTGCTGTGAGCAGGATACTGACTTCAAGCTGAGGTTAATCTGCGAATCCAAAACGGGACGAAAGTCGCTGTTTTGACCATAGATACCTAAATTTAGGAACTACCTTCGGGTATGTACTTAAATTAGGAAACTGTTATAATGTAACTAGTTAGACTAGAAACATTATCTCTATATCAGTGTTTAATCCGTTGCGGATAAACCTTTATATTCTAGAACACTAAAGTTTTCATTATATAAAGATGATATTGAGAGAAACACATTAGATGTGAATTACAGTATTTATATTTTGAATATAAATAAATCTCAAACATATTATATGACAAATAAATAGCTCTAACTGATTTGATCCCTCATAAAGATGTCAATCTTATTGAGGAAGACCTAACTACGTATGAGGAAGTGATACAAGGTATCGACTCCCTATTATGGCAAAGTGTCATGAGTCCGAAATGGATTCCATGTAAAACAACTATGTTAAAATACTAGTTGATGTACCATAAGGCATTGTGCCTATATGTACTGAATAAGTCTTCAAGGAAGACATACATGGAAAGCAACATACCAACGTACAAAGCTAGGCTTGTAGCGGAAAGGTATTGTTATCAACATTGTGTTGATTACCGTTCAACCTTTTACCTGTTGCCACGGTAAATCCATTTGGATAATGCTTGATGTAGCTGCACGTTTCATTTATGAAATGTGTCAGTTAAAGATCAAAATCGCTTTCCTTAAACGGAAACCTTTTGGAGGATGTTTATAACATCCTGATGATTTTTTCATACCTAAACCAGCAAACTAGGTTTGCGGGTTGTTCGATCCATGTTTGGATTGAAGCAAGCAATAGGTTCTTGGAACTATCGTTTTGATGTAATCATGATAGTCAATGATTTGATTCAAAACGAAAATGATTCTTGTGTATATGAGAGGGTTAGTGGGAGCGCACAGACAGTGGCTGTCCTTAAAATAATGATAATATAATATATTCATTTCTTGGAAATGATATTCCCATAAAATAATCGGTGAAAGCTTGGCTTTCAAGAGAAAAATTCTCCGTAGAATTCTCGGGAGAAACAACCTTTATTCTGGGAATAAAGATCTACTAAGATAGATTTAAGTTGTTAACACTCTCTGGGAAATTGTACATTAAAAATGTACGCGACCTGGTGTCTCATACGCTTTGAGCATATGGAGTCACAATCAGGCCAATCCAAGTGATAGTCACTGGATTGATGTTAAGAACATCCGTTAGAATCTTAGAGATCTAAGGATGCTGTCTTAATTTGTGGAGAATGAGAACTTGAAGTGACTGGGATCACTACTGCAAGTTTCCAAACCGATAAAACGACTAAAAGTCGCAAACGGTACTATACAGTTTGAATAACGGTACAGTGAGCTGGAAATCTTCCAAGCAAGATACTGTTACCGAATAAATAACAAATGCAGATTATTGCTGCAGCCGAGGCAGCAATAGAAGCCATCTGGGTCAATAAATAAATCTAATTGGATTAGATATAGTTCTGTTAGCGGCTGAGCTGGACGTCTGCACAGGCTAAAGAATTAATGGTATCATCAACGATCCAGATACATACTTCGACTATTCATCTGATTCGTTCGGATCATACATCATGGTGATGTGATGATCGAATAATTAGCGTCAGACGATAATCATATAAATCCGCTGACGAAAGCAGTTTCTCAGCAGTTTGAGCCAACCGTACATAGTTCGGGTGTTAGACACTCGAGTGACTGGCTATAGGCCAAGTGGGAGATTGTTGGACAGTTATGACCCATAGCGTCACTATTTGTACAGATCATAGTGTTGTTGTACAAATTAACTGTGTGACAAAGGAGATTGCACTCTTATCATTTGTGATTAGATCGCCTTAGATATATAAATGATAGGAGGTGATTTGTTCCTAGATTGAGAATGATATGAGACAGTATCAAACAACGAAGGATAAATCATTAAACATCCATAGTCAGGGCATTGTCGAGATTGGACATCGATAGATGCGTAAAAGACTAGTATTACACTTGTGCGTGTTATGTGAGACATAACGGCATAGTTCTCGTATATCTGGGTATATGATACTCAGGCAAGTGTGATAGGAGGTTGTGTTTCACCGATGGTACGGGAAACAGCTTGGCTCTGGATTAGACCACCGCAGAATCCCATTGGTAGTATGACTTTGTGTCTGTGGGAGTCTGCAATCAGGGTAGGTGTATTTGGTCTTAACCTGAGACTTGCACCGCTAATACTTGTGACAATCAATATACTTTAGTTGAGGTCGTCCAGGGCTTTAACAGGTTCTGTGTACGCCGATGTTGGGTATATTGAGAATCGTAGTGTATTGGGTGTGATGTCAAGACGGAAGTGTCACTCCAGTCATATGGAGATGATGGTCACGTAGGATACAGTATTAGTGCTCTCATATGCTGCGCGGCTATCGGGATATTGTGACTAGGTCATGTATATCCGATTATAGAGACTAGTTACCAGACATCCGATTTGTGCTTCGTACGGGGCAGACACATATCCAGCCTCAGGCCAAGCACGTGATCATCCGATACTGGATCGAAATACGCAATATTACGTATACTACGCCTGATATAGATCACATATTCCTGTAAGGATATTTCCGGAGAATTGGGTAGGCATGGCGCTTTGCTAGAGGCCAACCTTGTCTTGTAAATTGGTAAAACGTAATACTTGGTACTTACGTGTTCGGATAGTCCGACGACCGAATTTACTGCCAACATATCCGGAGATCTCATGGGTCGCTTCCCAATGATACACCGATGACGTATGACTCGCATTATATATTAATCTATGATTAATTAGAAGAGAGAGAAAATTAATCTGGGATTAATTACGGAGATATTTTATCTAGGATAAAATATCAATTTAAAGAGAGAGAACGATTAATTTGGAATTAATCGATAAATAATATATTCGATATATTAAACGAAATTGGATTTCGATTAGGAATTAAAATTAGATTTTAATTCGGGTACTTGAATTAATTTAGAATTAATTCTCGAGCGACGTGATTAGTAAATTGGATTTATTAACGAGGCATCGAGAAAATCGTTAATTTAGAATTATCGAAACCGAGCTCAGAATGTGTTTGCGAAGTTACGTCGATTTTGAATCACGTGCCACAAGTCGCATCGCAAATCACATCGCAAGTCATAAAAGTCAAATCGCTTTTTGGAAAAGTAACTTTGACTCTTTGACTTTGACCTTTAAAATTTGGAGGGAAATTTTGGGGGGGAAAAGACTTTTAACTTTTTGGAAAAGTGAAAGCCTTTTCCTTTTCACCTTTTACCAAGGGTAAAATGATTTAATAAACATTATTACATTTGTTTTATTTCTTTTTGGAAAAGAAAATAAATGGTAAAACATTTTAGTAATTTTGGAAATTATATAAGTGAAATGTTTTACACTTTTTCTCTTAACTTAATCTCTCATCCATCTCTCTTTTCCTCTCACATGGTCACGCCCAAGGCAGTGAACTGCCCAAGGGTTGGACGAAAATGATGATCCATTTTGAGGGTTTTGTGGCAAGATCCAAGTGCTAGCACACTCCTTAGAGGCATACGAAGGTGTTAGGGAAACTCACCCACGAGCCCGGAATCGTTTGACGCAAGTTCGAGGCTCAAATTGATGGACCAAAACTGAAAACAGTGAGCAGTGGACTGCACACTATTGGCGCCACTTTGAAGGGGAAAATCTTTGTGTTCTTCTTCAAATCGTCACAACCGATCGATGTGAGTATTCCGCTATCTCCTTTGATGTATTCACACTTATTATTCATGCTTGTTTGATGATCTTGGGACCTAGAATAAAACCAACACTTTCCCGTTTCTTCCAAAATAATTCTAATACTCTTAATACACCGTTATACATTGCTCTAAGTCAACCAGTTAGCTTAAATCCTCAAATTACGTGTTTTCAGAAAATCTTACGAAAAGTTTCCGGAAACACTATGGAATGATCCTGAACCCCCCAAACCTTTTCAAAATCATTCAAATATCATTAAATCATCATAACTAACTCATATCTATAACTACATTCATCAAAACATCGACTTACTTGAAATCAGGTTTTACTGAAAACTTGAATACCTACCAGATCGATCTAATTCATTCCAATTTCGCTCGAATTCTACCAACAACATATATTCAATACATTTAGCTCAATTAACTCAAGACATAGTAATACAATACTCTATGAATCTACTGGAAGCATCTGGACATTTAATAAATATATCAAATTAACAGGTTTTTTTACCGAAATATATTATTGAACTTTTGAGGGCACCAACAGACTCCAAACGCTCCCATGAAGGCGTAGGAATCGAGTGACGATCAACAAAACCATTAGTGCATCCTTGTAGTACGTCTCGCGATCTTCGAATTGGTAGTTGGATTATGCTATGAATTGAAGCGTGAGCCGAGTAAGGTTCCATGTTTCTCCTCTGTTTGCAGCCATTTCCGATGACCTTAGGCTGACCGTCAGCCACCAATCAACGCACGGTGGCTGAGTGCATTAGCCGGTGCTGTCGGGTCGGCCAGCATGGTCGGATGGCCGATCATCCGCCATCTCATCTCTCTCATGTGAATATGATGAAATTTTAGGCCTTTGTGCAATTTCTGAAAACTTCATATAGACATAAAAGTTTTTTACACATAACCCAATGACGAGTCTTTTATGGAGGCACCACTCGAAAGCTTGGAAAGTTATAAGGTTAAATGCTGAAAAGGAAGAGAACTGCAGAGAATTCAGAGATAGCAGACAAGTCCTGTCTCAAATATCACCTATGTTCAGCCAACCTTCTCTTAAACCAGAATATCCAGTCGGACATATATTGAAAACCTAAATCTGGTCGGACATACTATAATTGCCAGTGAGTGTGTAGATTATCAGTCACTAAAATCACGAGATCTAATTAATATATGGCCATACATAAATTTGAAATAAATATTTGGCCATACTGAAATCACGGACCTGATTGATGTCCGACCGGATGTGTGTCTGATGAGTGATAAATGTATCACTATTTCTCACTCATTTAACTTAATGTTTTGTATAGTTTCTTGAGTTTTGTGAATATTTTGATGTGTTTTGTGTTATTTTGTAGATAAATAAAGTTTCAGGACATTCTGGAGGTGATTTGAAGCAAAACTGTGAAATTTGGTGAAATTTGGCAAAAAGGGTATTTTGGTAATTTTGGACGTCCCGACACAAATTTTGGTAATTTTGGACATCCCGACACCGAAATAAAGTTTCAAGATATTCTGGAGGTGATTTGGAGCAAAATTGTGAAATTTGGCGAAAAGGGTATTTTGGTAATTTTAGGCATCCCGACACCGAGGGTATTTTAGTAATTTAACCACCATGCCACGTGTCAAAGATTCAACGAGCCGTCATTTTTAGCACACCATGCCACGTGTCGAAAATTCAGCGATCCAAAAAAAATAATAATAAAATAATAAAAATCAGAAAATAATAAAATAATAAAAATCAGAAAATAATAATAAAAAATTAGATTTTTTTGCCTATAAATAGATTTCGAATTTTTAGTTTCAAATGTACCTCTTCCTCTGAAATCCTTATAAATAAATTGAGAGTTCTTCATATTTTCTTCTTTTATTCAGTTTTTTTTCGCTTTGTAGTAGTAATTCTAACCATCCATGAGGGGGTAACGTCTCTATGCTGAGGTAATAAGGTAATTCTTTTACTTTTGCTATTTAGATTAATCTCCCTTAAAATATGATATATAAACTATTTAAAATCTGAATTAATAAAAGATACCGCCATTCTAGGTCGGTTGGTTATTCAATTTAAACTGGTTAAACCTGACTTAATGAGGATACCGCCATTCTAGGTCGGTTGGTTTAAATTTATATTTCTGTTCCGCCTTATGGCTGGTATATTTGAATTTGACTTAATCAGGATACCGCCATTCTGGACGGTTGGTTTAAAATATCACAAGTTAATATATTATTATTTTATGGGAGATATCTAAATAGTATATAGTAGAAGTTATTTCCTTTTACCTTAGCATTTCATTTATTTATTTTAATTACTTTCTGCAATTTCATTTTCTGTCTTTTAAGTTTATATCAGTTTTAATTATGTATAGTAACTAAATTAAATATCTAGGGTTGTGATAAAATCTAATATAATCGGTTTTTAAAAGGGTTAGATTATAGTTTGAGTAATTTAAAAGAGTTATTTATTGAGTCATAATCTTAATGCTTTTTATTGGCCATTAATAAAATTGATTAGATAAACTTAAAATGAACTAGACATAGGGATTTTAAGTTTAAGACCTTAGTCTCAACAACACCCACGATCTTCTTTAAGGATAGATAAACCTTTAATAGATTTCCTTACAGGATAGGAATATACCTGTTGGGGGGCGGGGGTAGTCATAATTGGAACTCAATCTTAATGAATCTAGGTAATTTAATTGACATAGACATATGGTTCAATTGGATTATACTAGGTATTTGTAAATGATCATTCGGAAGAGGCTTTTACATAATTTAGTGTTCCAGATTAATAATTCAATAATTTACCCAACTATGATTTAACTACTTCATCTTTTAATTGATATTAGAAAGATTCACAACCCTAGATCTTTAAGTCTTTTTATTTTCCTTAGTATTTTCTTTTATCTTTTGTCTTTTATTTATTTAGCAAATCTACAAATCAAATCATTCAAGCAATCAATTCCCTTCTCCCTCAATTAGATATTTGTAAATAAATAGTATCAACAATTAATAACAATAGTAGGAATTAAGTCCTCGTGGGATCGATATTTTTATACTACTTGAACGATACGTGCGCTTGCGTTATACGTGTGTGTTTACGCCGGTCAAGTTTTTGGCGCCGTTGCCGGGGACTTAATTTTCTTGAGTTGTTAATTTTGAAACTATCTAATTTACTTATATCTAATTTTCTTTCTTTTATTTTGTAATTTTATTTCTTTTGTTTTCAGGTGATTAAAAAAATGGAACACTACTGGGAGATTGAAAGATTACAAGCTTTACAAGAAGATACACCCCAAATCTGGGAGCAACAGTCCAGTTTTCTGAGGCCTGTTGTTCAGCCCAACGAATATCACTGGATGCCAGAATCAAGCAATACTACATTTGCTCAACAGAATGAAATGGGGAGATGTGTAATTGTGATGGTAACCACCCGAGCGATCAATGTATTTACATTTCAGAGTGGCAGAATTTTTGGAATCAACTAAGGTACGAAGAATCATCACATTTTCCATCTTATCCACCATCTTCCTTCGATTCTTATCATGAACCAGATCCATCAGAGGAAGATCAATTAATTCACATGTTCAAAGAACAAGCAGTTCGATTTGATGCACAAATTCAGAGTAACGCAGGATCCATACAGAGAATGACAGATCAGATCAGACAATTAATAGAAAACCAGAGCTACATACCTCAAGAACCAGTTTCAGATGACACAGATGAAGCCTCAGGGTACCAAACATTTCACGATGACACTTTAGCGAAAGAGGAGGCTGAGGAGAATCAAGAACCAGAGGTATCAGTTCAGGAACCCGAACCGGCAAAGTCTCGATTTGATTTCTATTTTTCAGATTCTGACGAGGATGAAACTGAGCTGTTTGTGCCAACTGCATCAAAAATTGAGGATGGAATTCTGTATCCTCAAAATGAAGATCTTGGAGATTCCATTGCACAAATGTTTGATGAAGATCTACCTGAGCAAATCATTTCAACCGGATCAGAGGATGAAGACCTAAAATCTGACATTTATTTTCATCCTCAGGTTAAAATTTTGAAACATGTATTTCACAGATGACAGATGAAGAGTTGAATGCAGAAATTTTCAAATACATCTGTGAAGAAAAGGTGGAGCAAGAAGCAGAGCAAATGGAGGAGCAAATGTCTGACCTTAATAAAGATCCAGAGCATTCAGGAGAAACATCGCTGTTTTGGGGAGTACAAACCAAATATCAAACAGAAGCTTGACAGAATGGAACTTCCATTCCAAGTCAAGCACCATACGAGACCTCCTGATTTTCTTTCTTTCTTTGCAGGAACTACTGGAGTAACAAAGATCAAAAAGGTGGCACGAGCACTGAATGAGACAAAATTCTTTTTGCCACTTTACCGTTGGAAGAGACCCTTCAAAAGCAACGCTCACGGGATTGTCTTTAATCGGACATCCAAAACGACGCTGAAACCTCCTTAACAGATAGATTTTAGTCACGTCTGGCTGAAGACGAAAAATTTAGCGCTAGCTGGGAGGCAACCCATTTAACCAGGTATGATCTTCTAAACTCTTCTTTTACTATTTAAGATATTTGGAACATTGTCTCATTTAGGTTTGGGGGTAAGGAGAATAGTAAATAGTACTTGTTTGTATTGTGTTTTTATTTTTAGTCCAATTTTTCGAAAAATACAAAAAATTAAAAAATTAATAAAAACAAAGGGCATATTTAAAGCTAGGTAATGGTTTGGTGTCTTCCTTCACTCACTACCTTTTTATAAGGAAAAGCTGTGGAGGCACCTAGATAATCATTCACTTGTAGCGTGTTGTGACAGACTAGTTTGGAGGACTCGTTGTTTATTCCTGACAACAAGCGATAAGAGCCTAAGGGGCTTGGGTATTTAAGTGAGCCTCGCTCCACCTTCCCTCTGGGGAATCTACAATGGGAAGTCCATTCGACAGTTAGTCACACACCATAAACTGAGCCTTTAATTAAACTCTTAAAAAAAATTGTAAATTATAATTATATGACCAGTAAAAATGTTTTGTTGTTATGTTGACTAAAAAGATGAAATTGGTAAGAAATAGCTGTGTAAGGAATTTCCACTCCTGAGACGTATTTCAAACCTAATTCAAAACAAGTTAATTTTTGTTTATTCACTTTTGAATTATTAAATCTGTAAATTCTCTATAAAACTGACTAAAATGAATCTTCATATATTTAGTTAGCAGATATTATCAACATACATGGTAACATACAGACATAAGCTAAAATTGAAAAGTTTGCAATATCAGTACTCTAGTTCATTTGGAGGAAACATCTAAAAAAATAGTGATGGAATAAAAAAAAAATACATCTGAGATCCGAGTTATTAAGTCTGTAAGGGTATTTTAATACCTAATGCCCTAAAACCAACTGGTTTGGGAGTCATTGGCCCAAAGCTCGCTACATGGATCAAAAAAAATGATGAAAAAATTATATATATGTATATATATCTGAAGTCTGAGTAATTAAGTCCTTAGGGGTGTCTTAACACCTGATGCCCTAAAGCCAACTGGTTTGGGAGTCACCGACCTAAAGCTCGCTACATAGATGGAAGATATTGTATATAAATAAAAAATAGAAAAAAATCAAAGAAAAAAATCAGAAAAATCAGAAAATTTATTCCATTACTACAAAAAATGTGAAATCTGATAAAACTTTAGGACAAAAATATTACTCTTTTATCAACTGCACTTATGACCGTTGTGGGCAAAAATGAGTTGTTTAATATTTTGTTGGCTGTGTATATGAAGAATGGTAAAAATAATCGGAGAATTTACTTATTTAGTAATTTAGAATGAAACAAAACAACTACTAAATGGAGTAGAAGTTTCATCTAATGAGTCACTGACTTCTTTATTCTCTTTTCTCTTGTCTTTTTGCTTTTGTATGCATTAGTTTCACTTCCTTTTTACTTTTATAAAATGTTTGTGGGTATCATTGCTGTAAACCTTCACGAGACTACAACTCGTCCACTAGGGACACCTAGAGGTTTAAAGGCTTGTTGCATATGCTAAATGCAATCGTGATCCCTACGAAAGTGGCTTAGTTAAATTTACTATGTTATTTTATTTTGCTCGAGGACTAGCAAAATGTTAGGTTTGGGGGTGTGATGAGTGATAAATGTATCACTATTTCCCACTCATTTAACTTAATGTTTTGTATAGTTTCTTGAGTTTTGTGAATATTTTGATGTGTTTTGTGTTATTTTGTAGATAAATAAAGTTTCAGGACATTCTGGAGGTGATTTGAAGCAAAACTGTGAAATTTGGTGAAATTTGGCAAAAAGGGTATTTTGGTAATTTTGGACGTCCCGACACAAATTTTGGTAATTTTGGACATCCCGACACCGAAATAAAGTTTCAAGATATTCTGGAGGTGATTTGGAGCAAAATTGTGAAATTTGGAGAAAAGGGTATTTTGGTAATTTTGGGCATCCCGACACCGAGGGTATTTTAGTAATTTAACCACCATGCCACGTGTCAAAGATTCAACGAGCCGTCATTTTTAGCACACCATGCCACGTGTCGAAAATTCAGCGATCCAAAAAAAAAAATAATAAAATAATAAAAATCAGAAAAATAATAAAATAATAAAAATCAGAAAATAATAATAAAAAATTAGATTTTTTTGCCTATAAATAGATTTCGAATTTTTAGTTTCAAATGTACCTCTTCCTCTGAAATCCTTATAAATAAATTGAGAGTTCTTCATATTTTCTTCTTTTATTCAGTTTTATTTCGCTTTGTAGCAGTAATTCTAACCATCCATGAGGGGGTAACGTCTCTATGCTGAGGTAATAAGGTAATTCTTTTACTTTTGCTATTTAGATTAATCTCCCTTAAAATATGATATATAAACTATTTAAAATCTGAATTAATAAAAAGATACCGCCATTCTAGGTCGGTTGGTAATTCAATTTAAACTGGTTAAACCTGACTTAATGAGGATACCGCCATTCTAGGTCGGTGGTTTAAATTTATATTTCTGTTCCGCCTTATGGCTGGTATTTGAATTTGACTTAATCAGGATACCGCCATTCTGGAGGTTGGTTTATTTTAAAATATCACAAGTTAATATATTATTATTTTATGGGAGATATCTAAATAGTATATAGTAGAAGTTATTTCCTTTTACCTTAGCATTTCATTTATTTATTTTAATTACTTTCTGCAATTTCATTTTCTGTCTTTTAAGTTTATATCAGTTTTAATTATGTATAGTAACTAATTAAATATCTAGGGTTGTGATAAAATCTAATATAATCGGTTTTAAAAGGGTTAGATTATAGTTTGAGTAATTTAAAAGAGTTATTTATTGAGTCATAATCTTAATGCCTTTTTATTAATTGGCCATTAATAAAATTGATTTAGATAAACTTAAAATGAACTAGACATAGGGATTTTAAGTTTAAGACCTTAGTCTCAACAACCCACGATCTTCTTTAAGGATAGATAAACCTTTAATAGATTTCCTTACAGGATAGGAATATACCTGTTGGGCGGGGGTAGTCATAATTGGAACTCAATCTTAATGAATCTAGGTAATTTAATTGACATAGACATATGGTTCAATTGGATTATACTAGGTATTTGTAAATGATCATTCGGAAGAGGCTTTTACATAATTTAGTGTTCCAGATTAATAATTCAATAATTTACCCAACTATGATTTAACTACTTCATCTTTTAATTGATATTAGAAAGATTCACAACCCTAGATCTTTAAGTCTTTTTATTTTCCTTAGTATTTTCTTTTCTCTTTTGTCTTTTTATTTATTTAGCAAATCTACAAATCAAATCATTCAAGCAATCATTCCCTTCTCCCTCAATTAGATATTTGTAAATAAATAGTATCAACAATTAATAACAATAGTAGGAATTAAGTCCTCGTGGGATCGATATTTTTATACTACTTGAACGATACGTGCACTTGCGTTATACGTGTGTGTTTACGCCGGTCAGTGTCTCAAAATAAACATCTGACCGGACATAGATCAAATTACATTTGATGCTGCAGATTGACAATCACTGGAGACAATGAGGGGATTTGATTTCCTCTTCCATTTTTAGTTCCAACTTAAAAACTATAAAAAAGGTCCAACCATTCACAAATGGTCTTCAATAATTTTGAATCTGAAACCTTAGGTTGGAATTATTAGTGGAAAATTATGAATCCTAAAATCTGAGAGAGAACCTGAGAGAGAAAAACAGTAAGGAAATCCCACGAGTACCCTGAAGTTCCCCTCTTTCCGGCAAGTAATCTGATGATCACCCAAGCTTTCGGAGGCGTTTTCTTAGACAACTACACTTAAAAGATACAACCTGAGGGCCTCATATCCTTTATTTCCCACACTTTATATTTATGTCAAGACGCGGTATTTTCGATCGGACTTGATATATGTCCGGACGGACATACAATTATCTCAAAACAATATCTGGCCAAAGGTCTAAATCATCCAGCCTTATCTAGCTATTATTGTTTTGATAACGTCGTTCTGAAAACTTGAATTTTGTCCTTTAAAATCTTGTTTCCCTTTGGTATATAGTATGAAAATCCATACATAAATTTCATAGTTGATTCAAAATGGACGATAGTATGGTTTGTATTCGGGATACAACTCTACATACCATTAGGAAGCAATTATATGTGTCGATCTTATTGAATTTGCTATTATTATAACCATGTTATTTCTAGCTTGTTACTATAGCAAGCATGATCTTATATTTAGTTTTTAGGGTTCACGCAAAATATTCAACTAGACTTCATTTTTTTCCCGCCGGACATTCACAATGTGTGACAATATCCGGCCGGGCTTCCCCAAAGCCAGGCCGGCGAGGCATGTATCATATTTTTCTTAGTTATGTTTTTTATTACTATTGATTTATTTTATAGTAGTTTATTTATTGTTATGTTTATTGTTATCTGTAATTTGTACTATTTTATCTTTCTGCTTCACAGTGAACATCCAGCCAGACATGAACTACGTCCGACCGGACATTAATGACACACAAAAATATTCGTCCTAACTTATATGCTTCGTTTTGTTTGATTATTATTTTACTTTATTAGTATTTTACTACTTCTGGATATATATTTTTTTATTAATTCTGTTTTTTCTGTCTTTATTAGTGATTGTGCTTTTGTGTGTTTTAAATTGTTGATTGCATGATTTTGCATTATAAGGCATGTCGATACCTCCTTTAAACCTGAGTATTATACTGACATCAGTAAGGGACCATTATGAACCCAAAAGGGTTTAAGATCAGACATTGCGAGGGGTGTAATGCGGCCTTAAATTATTATCGGTATCTTATATTGGGTGGCGACTCCTCTATTCTCCGATTAGTCCCCCGTGGACTATATATACTCTCTACGAGCTGCGAGCCCAAGAGTTTCGTGGTCGCCGACATTATAGGTATAGCAGTAAATAGGGGTGTGCATCGGTCGGTTCGGTCGGTAATCCTTAATTTTTAACCGTAACTGAAATTTTTCGGTTAAATAAAAGTGTGACCGATTTAACCAATGTATAACACATAACCATTAACCAATTAACCATTATATTTCGGTCGGTTATGGTTAATTCGGTTATTAACCAATCCAATAAATATAAATTCATCAATTTTCAACAAAACAATTAACACAATTACACAAATAAAATTCATATTCATAAAAAAGACAGCAAATCATATAGATAATTTAACACAAATAAAATTCATCAACTAATCAAGCAATTTTTAGAAGACAATCAAGAAAGTCATAAGACAAATCAAAATTACATTACAAAATCCATCAAAAAATACAACATATTAGGTGTTCAACAACTAATAAATAAGAAATTTCATTAATCATCTTCAAAGTCAGCAACTCAGGACCTCAGTCTTCACCTTGATTCATTTTACGAATGGTCATCCAATCTGAAACTAAAGAAAGTGAGAAAATACTTGAATGTAGGTAGTAAAAAAAAACAGAATTATCCACAAAACATAAAAAATCATGAGACAATTACTGTTGTGTAGGCACTGCATTTTTACACATGAGTCCCTATGATGAGTCTCATTTTGGAGACACTACCTTTTAAGTCACGGAGGTCACGGAAACGGACATCGGAAGGGGAAATTCAGAATAAAAAGGTTCACTGTTTTCGTTAGTGCTGCGTTCGTGTTCACGTTCGAACGTCAAACGGATTGCGGGCGTTCGTGCCGCGTTCGAGGAAGCGTTCGAACACGGTGTCGGTAATTCTGGTTTTGCTGCTAGCCTCACATCCAGCCCAATTAGCCCCCCAAAGCCCATAAAACACATCCCAATTTAAATAAATAAATATTAATTAAAACATTAACTAAATAATATAATAACTAAATTAATTAAATGATTAAATAAAACATATACCAAACATAAAATAAACAATTACCAACTTAAACTAAAATCATGCCTAAAATAAACAAATCACTTACTAAATCAAAATATAATCATGCCTAATTAAAATCAATCAACCAATTATATTCCCAATCTAATAAGATTATTCCCAAACTTAAAATATTGTATTCCTAAACCAAGCCAATCAAATATTCAACCTTCCCTATCTAGCCAAGATTTGTCCCCCCTCAATCTTGGACTTCCCTTAACCAAACCTAATCAAATTCCTTTCCTTGTCAAGCCCAACCCTTTGCCTATAAAAAGAACCCTTCACCAACCTTCTCAACCTTAGTCCTTAGTTGGTCCCCTAGTCCCCTAGTCCCTAACTCATACACAACACACATAAAAATTACAGGAGGAACACACCCAAGGAAACAATAAGCAAAAGATAAAGAGGAAAAGGCAGCGAAACCACAAGGAAATAATAGCAAAAGATAACGAACGAGAACAGTGAACCAGTGAACCAGGAGAGTTGCGGAGCATCCCCCCTTTCGACGATCGTGTACCGTACATCCGAGAGATGATTTAAAAGGTTAGACCTGAGGGTACCTTTTCATTAGTTTACATTCGTTTTATTATTATTATTATTGCATTCTATTCACATGAGAGTCGTTTATGGAAGCATGTTGTGGCTCGAATGAAATGGAAGAGTGTCGTCTCTTGTGGTATATAGGATGGAAACCCAGACGTAAATTCCGTAGCCGAATCCGAATGGACGGTAGTGCGGTCTGTACATGGGACACAACTCCACGTACCACTTGAGTAAACGGCACATTCTTGTTTTGTGTTGCTTTTATGTATTTATTTTTGTCATTTAAATTCTGCATGTTGCTTATTTATGCATGACTCAATCGAGCGCATGGGCTTAGTAAGTGCGATGTGAGATCCCCTATGGGGAGGGGTTAAAGCCCTTTACCACGATGCTTTGCCGCGCCGGTTGATGTGTGTTCGGTTGGATGCAAGACACGTTCAATCGGACATACTTAGGATAGTATGATTGTCTTTGTGTTTGTATGCATGATGTGATGTGACGCGCATGGGCTTAGTATGTTGGTCTAAAGGTCCTCTCTTTGAGAGATCAAGAGCCCCCATAAGGCCACCTTTACGGCAGTACTTTTCGCCGCGCCCCCCTTTATTTTGATGTTTATGCATTTTTGCCCATTTCATGCATCAGGTCCGTGTCCGTTCGAACGCGTTCACGAACGCAATTCGAACGCGCATACATTTCGCCTTATCATGCATCAGGTCTCATTTCCGTTCGAACGCGTTAACAAACGCCATACGAACGTGAGCATTCTGTTTCATTTCCGTTCGAACGCGTTAACAAACGCCATACGAACGTGAACATTCTGTTCCATTTCCGTTCGAACGCGTTTACGAACGCTACTCGAACGCGAGCATTCTGTCTCATTTCCGTTCGAACGCGTTTACGAACGCTACACAAACGCGCACACACTGAACTGAGTCTGTCTTATCATATCCATGCATAATTGCCTCTTGGTTGATCTTTCTTGTGTTATATAGCCAACTGTATTATTTGTATTCGAGCATGATTAGGCTGTTAGCATGTTATTTGGTTAATAGGTTCATGAGATATTACTCAAGCATGATTATGTTGCTCTTAGTTTTCCATATCATAGGATTGAAATATGTTCATGAGATTGCCATGTGATGTTGCATGTTGTGATGAACTTGTTGAAGTATGCATATGAATTTAGAAGCATGATACTATTGGAAATAAGTGTTACTTAAGCTTAGTTAAATTATTACATGAATCCTTTTTATTACAAGTGACATAAGTAAGGGACCATTCCGAACCCAACGGTTTGAGGTCTTCCCTTGCGAGGGGTGAGTGCGGCCTTAAATCTTTGTCCCGGTTCACACCGGGTGGCGACTCCATGTTATGTAATTCTTCCCATCTAGGCCGCGAGCCTAGGAACGGCGTCGCCAGGTTTGTGTCCCACAGTCTGGCGACTCCACTGGGGATAGAGAATTGGCCCCGAAATATTGACTTGTGATGTTTGGATTTGTGTTTTAATTGACCGTGTCTATAGTGGATAAAGTAAGGGTTTAATTAAAGGCATTTTTAGGCTAGGTAATGGTTTGGTGTCCTCCTTCATTCACTACCTTTCTAGAAGGAAAAGCTGTGAAGGCACCTAGATAGCCATCTACTCGTAGCCTATTGTGATAGACTAATTTGGATGACTCGTTGTTTATTCCTGACAACAAGCGATAAGAGCCTAAGAGGCTTGGGTATTTAAGTGAGCCTCGCTCCACCTTCCCTCTGGGGGATCTACAACGGGAAATCCATTTGACAGTCCGTCACACACCATAGCTCATTGGCACGTACCTTAGTGTATAAAAAGGGGTGCGCTCACTTGGTTGCTCGAACCCTTGAGTGGGGAGACCTAGTTGTGGGCCATCCTTCGCGGTGAGAGCCTTTGTCTATACTCTTACTAACCCACCCATAGACCGGGTTGGCTAAAGTAGCAATTATTTCCTTGAATATGTGCTTGTGGACCATCCTCATTTGGATGCAGTTGGACTATTGTCAGAAATGCGGGCTTGTTGGGCCATTTAAACTGGGGCAAGTTCGTACCTTATGACTATTAGGCCAAAAGCTTCTGAAATGTTGATGAGCCATTGTAGAAATTATTGTTGTATGTTTGCATTATCTTTCTTGTGCTTGTGTTCGGAACATTACCATTTGGATTTAGTTGGACTCCTTGTCATGAGATGTGAACTCGTTGGGCCATTTAAACTGGGACGAGTCCACTCCTATGGCAGTTAGCCCAAAAACTTCTAAAATGATGATGGGCCGATTTGTGTGCAAATTTTAAAGAGTTGATATATTTCTTGTATCACATGCATCACATGTATCACATGCACCTCATGCATACATGCACCATGTTAACTCCCTTTTGATTTAAAAGCCATCATAGATGCATGTTGGTTAGGGAAGATGACAGACTTGTCAAAAGACCAAGCAGCCACCAAGAATACTGGCAGAAGACCTAGCTCAATGGGATAGGAAACCCAATCATGCATGCATGCATACACGTAACACATTTTGCATCCCTTTTGTGTTTGTTCTGTTTTGTAATAACAGGTTTCAGAAGAGAAAAAGAGAAAGCGGCAAAGACAAGACAACCAGAATCAGTAACATATGAGTAGTAGTAGTTTTGGGGATGAGTCCCAGGGTCGAGGCCCACATCGTCAGAGTGTTGGAATGAATCCCGGGGTTGAGGCCCATGTCAGCAATTTCAAAAATGAGTCACAGGGGCGAGGCCCGTATCTGTATCAGTCTGGGGGCGAGGCCCATATCAATATCAGTTTAGGGTCGAGGCCCACATCAGCAGAATTTTGGAATGGATCCAGGAATGAATCCCAGGGCGAGGCCCACATCAACAGAATTTTGGAATGAATCCAGGGAATGAATCCCAGGGCGAGGCCCACATCAGCAGAATTTTGGAATGGATCCAGGAATGAATCCCAGGGCCGAGGCCCACATCAGCAGAATTTTGGAAGATCCAGGGAATGAATCCCAGGGCCGAGGCCCACATCAGCAGAATTTTGGAATGAATCCAGGGAATGAATCCCAGGGTCGAGGCCCACATCAGCAGAATTTTGGAATGGATCCAGGGAATGAATCCCAGGGCCGAGGCCCCATCAGCAAAATTTTGGAATGAATCCGAGGGTCGAGGCCCACATCAGCATCAATCTGGGGGCGAGGCCCATGACAGTAGCAGTTGGGGCCGAGGCCCACTTCAGCAATCAGTTTTGGGGATGAGTCCCAAGGGTCGAGGCCCACATCAGCATCAATCTGGGGGCGAGGCCCATGACAGTAGCAGTTGGGGCCGAGGCCCACTTCAACATCAGTTTTGGGGATGAGTCCCAGGGTCGAGGCCCACATCAAACACAGTTTGGGAATGAGTCCCAGGGTCGAGGCCCACATTACATCAGTATCAGTCTTGCGGGTATGGCATTCTGGGGGCGAGGCCCACATTACATCAGATCAGTTCTGTCGAGAATGGCACTCCGAGAATGGAGATATAGTCCGGGAATGGACAGCTCGAGAATGAACAAGCCGAGAATGGCAATCCAAGAATGGAGCAGAGTCAAGAATGAACAAGTCGGAAATGACACTCCGAGAATGGAGATATGGCGGGAATGGACAGTTCAAGAATGAACAAGCCGAGAATGACAATCCAAGAATGGAGCAGAGTTCAAGAATGAACAAGTCGGAAATGACACTCCGAGAATGGAGATATGGTCCGGAATGGACAGTTCAAGAATGAACAAGCCGGGAATGGCACTCCAAGAATGGAAGCACGGTTCGGAATGAACCACCTCACAGTAACGGTTCGGGAATGAACCACCTCACAGTAACGGTTCGGAATGAACCACCTTACAGTAACGGTCCGGGAATGGACCACCTTAAGTAACAGTTCGGAATAAAGCCTGCATCTAGTTCGGTTCAGGAAGAAAGCCTGCATTCAGCTCAGTACGGGAATAAAGCCCACATTCAGTACAGTTCAGGAAGAAGAAGGAAGAAAGCCTACAAAACTCGGGAATAAAGCCCACATTCAATACAGTTCAGGGACAAAGCCCACAGTTAACACATTCAGGGAACAAAGCCCAGGGGAAGAAAGCCTCATATCAGTATAAGTTTGAGAACAAAGCTCAAGGGGAAGAAAGCCTCATGTCAGTACAGTTCGGGAACAAAGCCCATGGGAATAAAGCCTCATATCAGTACAGTTCGGGAACAAAGCCAGGGGAATAAAGCCTCATATCAACAGTTCGGGAACAAAGCCCAAGGGAATAAAAGCCTTATATCAGTATAGTTTGAGAACAAAGCTCAAGGGGAAGAAAGCCTCATGTCGGCAGTTCGGGAATAAAGCTCGGGAGGAATAAAGCCTCATCTCAACAGTTCGGGAATAAAGCTCGGGAGGAATAAAGCCTCATCTTAACAGTTCGGGAATAAAGCTCGGGAGGAATAAAGCCTCATCTCAATACAGTTCAGGAAAGGAACAGGCCGAGAATGGCACTCCAAGAATGAAGCACGGTTCGGGAATGAACCAAGGGTCGCAGCACCTCACCACCAAATCAAGCAACTCAACACATGGTAAGTCAAGTGGCAGCTGGCGAGCCAGGTAAGTAGAAATGCATTGCATAACTTTGATAGGATTGTCACTGTTGCACATTACACAAGTCCCATCAAAGTGGGGGCGACTGGGGCGACTGTAGGCACTGCATTTTTACACATAAGTCCCTATGATGAGTCTCATTTTGGAGACACTACCTTTTAAGTCACGGAGGTCACGGGAAACGGACATCGGAAGGGGAAATTCAGAATAAACAAGGTTCACTGTTTTCGTTAGTGCTGCGTTCGTGTTTACGTTCGAACGTCAAACGGATTGCGGGCGTTCGTGCCGCGTTCGAGGAAGCGTTCGAACGGTGTCGGTAATTCTGGTTTTGCTGCTAGCCTCACATCCAGCCCAATTAGCCCCCCAAAGCCCATAAAACACATCCCAATTTAAATAAATAAATATTAATTAAAACATTAACTAAAAATAATTAATAACTAAATTAATTAAATGATTAAATAAAACATTACCAAACATAAAATAAACAATTACCAACTTAAACTAAAATCATGCCTAAAATAAACAAATCACATACTAAATCAAAATATAATCATGCCTAATTAAAATCAATCAACCAATTATATTCCAAATCTAATAAGATTATTCCAAACTTAAAATATTGTATTCCTAAACCAAGCCAATCAAATATTCAACCTTCCCTATCTAGCCAAGATTTGTCCCCCCTCAATCTTGGACTTCCCTTAACCAAACCTAATCAAATTCCTTCCTTGTCAAGCCCAACCCTTTGCCTATAAAAAGAACCCTTCACAACCTTCTCAACCTTAGTCCTTAGTTGGTCCCCTAGTCCCCTAGTCCCTAACTCATACACAACACACATAAAAATTACAGGAGGAACACACCAAGGAAACAATAAGCAAAAGATAAAGAGGAAAAGGCAGCGAAACCACAAGGAAATAATAGCAAAAGATAACGAACGAGAACAGTGAACCAGTGAACCAGGAGAGTTGCGGAGCATCCCCCCTTTCGACGATCGTGTACCGTACATCCGAGAGATGATTTAAAAGGTTAGACCTGAGGGTACCTTTTCATTAGTTTACATTCGTTTTATTATTATTATTATTGCATCTATTCACATGAGAGTCGTTTATGGAAGCATGTTGTGGCTCGAATGAAATGGAAGAGTGTCGTCTCTTGTGGTATATAGGATGGAAACCCAGACGTAAATTCCGTAGCCGAATCCGAATGGACGGTAGTGCGGTCTGTACATGGGACACAACTCCACGTACCACTTGAGTAAACGGCACATTCTCTTGTTTTGTGTTGCTTTTATGTATTTATTTTTGTCATTTAAATTCTGCATGTTGCTTATTTATGCATGACTCAATCGAGCGCATGGGCTTAGTAAGTGCGATGTGAGATCCCCTATGGGGAGGGGTTAAAGCCCTTTACCACGATGCTTTGCCGCGCCGGTTGATGTGTGTTCGGTTGGATGCAAGACACGTTCAATCGGACATACTTAGGATAGTATGATTGTCTTTGTGTTGTATGCATGATGTGATGTGACGCGCATGGGCTTAGTATGTTGGTCTAAAGGTCCTCTCTTTGAGAGATCAAGAGCCCCCATAAGGCCACCTTTACGGCAGTACTTCGCCGCGCGCCCCCTTATTTTGATGTTTATGCATTTTTGCCCATTTCATGCATCAGGTCCGTGTCCGTTCGAACGCGTTCACGAACGCAATTCGAACGCGCATACATTTCGCCTTATCATGCATCAGGTCTCATTTCCGTTCGAACGCGTTAACAAACGCCATACGAACGTGAGTATTCTGTTTCATTTCCGTTCGAACGCGTTAACAAACGCCATACGAACGTGAACATTCTGTTCCATTTCCGTTCGAACGCGTTACGAACGCTACTCGAACGCGAGCATGCATTCTGTCTCATTTCCGTTCGAACGCGTTTACGAACGCTACACAAACGCGCACACACTGAACTGAGTCTGTCTTATCATATTCATGCATAATTGCCTCTTGGTTGATCTTTCTTGTGTTATATAGCCAACTGTATTATTTGTATTCAAGCATGATTAGGCTGTTAGCATGTTATTTGGTTAATAGGTTCATGAGATATTACTCAAGCATGATTATGTTGTTCTTAGTTTTCCATATCATAGGATTGAAATATGTTCATGAGATTGCCATGTGATGTTGCATGTTGTGATGAACTTGTTGAAGTATGCATATGAATTTAGAAGCATGATACTATTGGAAATAAGTGTTACTTAAGCTTAGTTAAATTATACATGAATCCTTTTTATTACAAGTGACATAAGTAAGGGACCATTCCGAACCCAACGGTTTGAGGTCTTCCCTTGCGAGGGGTGAGTGCGGCCTTAAATCTTTGTCCCGGTTCACACCGGGTGGCGACTCCATGTTATGTAATTCTTCCCATCTAGGCCGCGAGCCCAGGAACGGCGTCGCCCAGTTCCTGTGTCCCACATGTTGTAATACTATTGCTGTCATAAGGTCCATTTTTCAGGCAGCCACTGGATCCATGATCCACCTAAGACAACTTAAGCTAACTTTTGATTGTCATATTTGACAAGAACAACAAAGACAGCTTTTGCCAGGATCCTATTCTATATTTGACCATGTACTAGAAGATCTGTCAATATCTTTACATAAAATAGCTCGAGATTCTAATAAATCAATGATTCTAAAAATTTCTACGCATAGTCAGCTGATCTAAGATTATTATTATAAAAATTAAAATAGATTTGGACCAGTGACATCAGCCAACGACTTATAAAACAGAAGGCTGCTTTAAAAACAATTGCTCTATGTTTCTTCGTAGGTCTCTGCTATTCTTCCATCAAGAAAGGAACAAGACATATGTTTCAGCCAAAAGAGAGAGATT
This sequence comes from Zanthoxylum bungeanum, assembly GCA_019454045.1. Classification (NCBI taxonomy): domain Eukaryota; kingdom Viridiplantae; phylum Streptophyta; class Magnoliopsida; order Sapindales; family Rutaceae; genus Zanthoxylum; species Zanthoxylum bungeanum. Next base: position 91,646 of record SKCR01027396.1, read on the forward strand.
CCTCATTTTAACTTATCAATTAATTACTTCAGATACCTTTACCAACCAAGTCACCCCACAAAACGAGCTTATCATATTTTTTTAAAAAATCATGAAAAACATCAGACAAAGTGAAGCCAACAATACGAACCCATTTTCCTACTATCTTTAGATGTGGTTTTTTTTTTAAAAAAAAAAAATTGTTAATTCAAGCCAAGATGAGCGGCACATAATCAAAGTTGCTATCAGAGTTGAGTGAGTATGTGTGAGTACCTAGCGACGGCAGCTGGAGCCTTAGAACTTAGAAGGAGAAAATTAGAGAGAAAAAATAAGCGAAGGTTCTGTGATTTGGGGGTTGAAATTTTGTGTGTAGGCAGTAGGCGGCTGGAGAGGGTATGTGGGTTAGAAATTAGGGTTTTTATGTATAGTTTTGGTTTAGGGTTTTGATATATATATATATATATATATATATAATAATATTATATATATATCGGTTAATCGGTCGGTTCGGTTATACGATCTTATAATCGTAACCGAACCGATTAACCGAAAAAGTAAAAAAAATTTAACCGCAATAACCGATTTAACCGCAATACAACCGAACCGAATAAAAAAATGGGTCGAACGGTTCGGTTAATCGGTTAAAAACCGATTAATGCACACCCCTAGCAGTAAACCTCATTTCGCTCATACATATAGTGACTCCACTGGGGATAGAGAATCAACCCCAAAAAAATACCTTGTACTATTCATGGCGAGATTGATGTTAACCATGTCTTCATTATTTTGCATACTTTTCTACCTGATGGCGTTACATATTGTGAAATTGCTTTCACTCAAGGCGGTGGATCGTTATGTGATGATAACCATCACTTGTTGGCACATACCTTCAGGTATAAAAAAGACGCGTTCATTTGTCGATTGAAACCTTGGAGGAGACCTAATTAAGGACAAACCTTCACCGATGACAGCCTAAGTCTGAACCTTGGATCAAACACACATGTAAGCCAATAGTTGCTTCCCTATAAGAATAAGACTATTTAATGTTTGTCTTTGGGTCGTAACCATTTGAAGCCATTTGATCTTTTTACCATGAATTATAAACTTATTGAGCCTTTAACTATCACACGTTTATATTTCATGATAATTTGGTTAAAAGCTTTGAAATGTCAATGGACCAAAATTGTATGAAAACCTTGTTGAGCCTAAAATATTTCATTACGGTCCAAAAATTCCAAAAACATGAGTCTGATACATGTACTGACTTTCATCCAGAATGGTAGTGGGAGATTTTGTTGGGGTTGGTGCTCAGAGCGCCAATTCCCGGTTGTATTTCTGTTGAATACTTCTGTAAAACATTATTATTATGAAATATGAATAATATATGCAGTTTCTATAATATAATCTATCTTATTAAATGGTAAAGACGTATTGACCTTAGAATGATTAGTCATGGTACTGTTGCAAAAGCGTTGCAACGAACATTGAGTAGTATCATGACGTTGTCATTCTCAGACAGTTCCTGGTCAAAGTTTACACTAATTGGTCAGTATAGTAAACCCGTTGAGACCGGTACATATCGTATACTGGAATATATGATTCCAATGGTTTCTCAATGAACCATAAGTATTGGAGACTAGTATAGACGTGTAGGTGTTTATAACGGATAAATACTGAACGACTCACCGAAGATTCTTAATGGATGGTACACCAGCGTCAATAAGAATCTTCTTGGGTTGAGTAGCACTTGTGATTCTTAGACTTGAGATGCCATTGTGGGCACATGAGACATCTTCTACACTTAGACGGCAGTCACGTCACCAATTTATTTAGATCAGACCTCCGTCTGTTCGTTGGGTGTAGATAGATCCTCAGGGTGTCCTATGTGTATCAAGATAGGATCCGTCAGTTCTGTGTATCAGAGCATAGGTAGTCCATATGTTTAGCAATCAGATAAAACCCTGGGCCCGTGGTAAAGTTTAGAAGCTAGTTCTAAACATTCTTTTTGAGATTGCTAATAGAATAGTCGACTGGATAATCCCGATAGATATTTGGCGTTTACATCTATATCTCTGGGATTTATCCAGATACCTGTGACGGAGGAATTATACATTTGCCATGACCTCGACCTGTATGGTTCAGCGAGATTATCCGTGATCGTCATAATCTACGTGTGGATAGATTGTGGACACGAAATTAGATTTCGTGACGGATATACATGAATCTAGAGAGTCTCAATAATGAAACATACTCGTAGAGCACTAGAGCAACATTGATAAATAATATTGATTATTTATAAAGTCGTTTAAAGGTTAAACGCAAGATACGTGCTAAAGGGACTAGATAGTCATTTGCCTAATTATTGTGTATTTACATTTAATACTTGATTAATTTAAATACACATTAATTAATAGTCAAAATGAGTTATTTGACTTATATCCTAAATGAATATATGTTTTTAATATTTAATGTAAATATTATACATATATTTAATATATTTGTATTTGATTAATTAATCAATTATTTAATTGTTAAATAATAAATTAATTAAAATATAAATATCTTACATTAGGATATTATTAAGTAAATGATGTTAGTTGCCTTTGTTGACGTAAATAAATATATAATAAAGTTGTATTAAGATATTTATGCAAGTTGATAACATGTTTTTGAAATGAAATTGAAATGAAAATAATTTGGTAAATGCTTGTGATTTTCGGCCAAGGCAAATTATTACAAGTATATATTGTTTTCATTTCATCTCATTTGTTAACCTAATACACTTTTCATAAAACACCATTGAAAGAAACCAAGGAAACAAGTGAATGAGAAAAGGAAAAACCAAAAGAAAAGCTTGGATTTTGTAAGTTTTTCAAACTTACTATTAGAAGGAAATTGTTCCTTAGGATCTAGGCAACATCTTGTGATGTTCTTAAGTTATTCTTTTCTTTATTTCTTGTGTTTTGATGATGGAAATTTTTTTATTGAAAGTGTTGAGCATGTATTGTGAAAGAAGGTTATGACTATTGTAGTTGTAAGCTTTCTTTTAAGGTTTTTGGAAACCATGTTGCTAATCTAGAGTTATTGACCCACTCTTAAAATGACCTAGATTTGATCTTGAGTTGTTTCATTGTGTTGATACTTGGATTGGATGGAAGAATGATGATTGAAGTAATTGATTTAATGTATTTAGTCTAATTTGTCCAATTTGTGAAATTGAAAAATTAGGGTTCATGACCAATTCCAAATTTGGGGTTTTCATATATGTTGTAATTTGTGTGTGTATATGATGCATATAAAGTTTCATGTTCATTGGATTGCATCTTGATGTGTTTTGATGCATGATGAAATCACAAAGTGCACAAATGTGCTCCTTGGAGGGGTTCTCGGCTTTGGTAAAGAAATTTGGGGATTTTGGTGCTTTTGGTGTTTTGATTTTTGAACATCATAAGTTCATCTTAGAAATGATTTAGAATCATTCAAATTGATTTGATCAATTTCGGACTAAAATGGACAAAAATACAAAGCAATGGTATTTCGGTAAATTCACTTAAATATGATTTATTGAATTTATTTTCATAATTTGATTATTGGAATGTTAAATAAATATGTTTATTTAATTAATCCGAGAAAAAGTTTTGAAATCGGAAAATACGATTTTCACCACTTCCGCTGCGTTACCGGATTTAGCCTCATAAAACCCCTACAAAATGGTATCAGAGCGAGTCTGATTCTAGGCCACCTAATATGATTAGCCTTTTTGAATCAATGTTTAATCATGTTTTCTTGACTTTATGCATGCTTATTAGGATCTAAATTGGTTAGATTAGGGTGTATGACACTTAGCGGAAAATCCCTAATTAATAAGGTTTAATGTAATGTATATGTATTTGATGCATGTTATAGTCCGTCTTGTCAATACGGTTTATGAATACTTCTTGTGACTACATCCGAGACCGTGCCTCTGCTGTGTGAGGGTGTAGCCGATATAAGATTTATTTATACCGGATGTATATCAGATACTAGGTAAATTCAAGTAAAAGCGGAATTCTGAACGTGCCCTAGCTGTCAGGATTACGTAAGTAACTTGAGTTTATCATTGACGAGTTTAACCTTGGTACGTCTCCTTGTGGGCCTGCCTTCCTTCGCAGCGACAACGAGGAAACGGCCAGGACCGGATACTTAGGAGTCACTATTGAGTGATTGACAAATGAGTTGTCTACCTGATGAATATACGTAGGCGAGACCGTGCCTCTGCTGTGAGCCGAAATTTATTCACGGGATCCACTTTTCACTATTAGTATTTAATTTAATTATTAAATATTTATTCTGTTTTGGGATTACAGTATTGCATGATTTAGTGGGAGGGGCATATTAGATTAAAAATCCATGATCTAGTTTATGCTTTTGATATTATATGGAAACTGCTTAATTTCTGCTAACCGTTTTCGTGATCTATATGATAGATTGGCGATGGCGGCACAATCCACAAATCAGTTTGCGCGTATGCTTGATGCGAACAAACTGAAAGGCGCTGAGAACTTTGCAGACTGGGAATTGGATTTGAGGATTGTCCTCGATTCCGAAAAGCTGGGTTATGTTCTTGAGGGTCTGTGCCCCTTGCAGTGGTGTGCGGATGCTTCGGATGAGGAACGCCAAGTTTTTGAAACTTGGAAGGATGATGATTTCAAGGGTTAAATCATACATCCTTAGTTCACTGTCTCCGAAACTCAAGCAACAGTACTATGGTATGCTAGATTCATCTATAGTATGATGACGCGATTGAGACAATCGTTTGAGAACCAGAACAAGTGATTGTTCACAAAGTCGCCATGGAACTGTTCCATGCGCGTCTGGATGAGGGGCAAAGTGCTAGCCCACATGTTCTTCAGATGATCGATTTGATCGATCAATTGAGGCAACATAATCTCATCTTGAATGACATTCTCGGTAGGAGTGTCATTCTTGGTTCACTACCAGCTTCATTTCTCCAGTTCGTGATGTACTTCAACATGCACGGGACTGTCTGTACCTACCAGGAGCTAAATAAGATGTTGCTCACGGCAGAAGAGGACCTTAAGAAGGGATTACCGACTCTCCCTCCTAGAACTACTTCTCTTCGGCTTCTTCCCAATGATAGTCCAAGGGAAAGAACAGAAAGGCAAAGAAGAAGAAGAAGGCTTTGGTCCTCAACAACAGGCGAAGATTGCTAAGCCCAAGAGGGCTTCTGAAGACAAATGCCACCACTGCGGCAAAGTCGGGCACTGGAAAAGGAACTTTCCTGATTACATCGCCCAGCTAAGAGAGACAGAGCATCTACATCAGGTACTTTTATTTTTCCAGTTATTGATTTATCTTTGGCTTGTGAAGCCGTTACATCCAACTGAATTTTAGATTCTGCTTGTCCCATTCACATTTGCAATTCGTTGCAGGTGTGCTGAAGGAAAGTAGGAGCTGAAGCCCGGGAGATGCAGTTGCGGTTCGAGAGTGGAGACTCTTTGGATGCAGTTGCAGTGGGAGTATGCGAGATCTCATTGCCGAATGGGACACTTTTGTTATATGACTGTCATTTTGTACCGAGATGTGTCGCAAATATTATATCACTTTTTGTATTGGATACAGAAGGCTTTTGTATTAATATTAAGAATAGTTCTTTGTATTTATATGATAAAAATAATATTCAGATCCTTTGTTGTCCTAACCAGCATGGTCATTATACATTGCAAACTTCTAAAGATATATTAAATACTGGAGTTAATAACGTAGTTTACCTGTAATTAATAATACTGAACTTTGGCATATGAGACTTGGTCACATTGGCGTTAAACGCCTTACCCAATTGGTTAGGAATGGTTTGATATCAGATCTTACCATTGAATCCTATCCAACTTGTGAATCCTGTATTCAGGGTAAGATAACCAAAGCCCCATTTTCTGGTGTTGGACACCGCGCCACTAACTTACTGGAACTCGTACATTCTGATGTATGTGGTCCACTAAGTCAAACTGCTCACAGTGGTTATTCGTACTTCGTTACCTTTACCGATGATTTGTCACGGTACGGTTATGTGTATTTGATGCGACATAAATCGGAAACCTTTGAAAAGTTCAAAGAGTTCCGAAATAAGTAGAAAAACAAACTGGTAAATATATTAAATGCCTACGATCAGATCGAGGCGGTGAATATATGAGTGGTGAGTTAATGGATTATATGAAGGAGAATGGGATTCTCGCTCAATATACTCCTCCAGGTACACCACAGCACAATGGTGTATCTGAAAGGAGAAATCAGACTTTATTGGATATGGTCCGATCGATGTTGAGTTTCACAGATTTGCCCTATTATTTATGGGGTTACTCTCTCTTAACAGCCGCACATCTTTTGAATAAGATTCCTTCAAAAGCTGTTCATACGACTCCGTATCAGATATAGTTCGGTAGGAGACCAAATCTTAATTATATTAAGGTTTGGGGTTGTCTTGCCTATGTCAGGGTGACTCAGCAAGATAAGCTTTCGCCTCGAGGGCAAAAGTTTAGGTTTGTTGGATATCCTTCGAATACGAGGGGATATCTGTTCTATGATACCGAGCATCGAAATGTGTTCGTAGCTCGCTTCGCAAAATTTCTAGAAGTAGAATTTTTGTCAGAAGGTGGTAATCATAGACAGGTTGAGCTTGATGAAGTCCAACCTGAAAACAACGAACCAACGGAGGAACCTGAAGTTCAAGTAGATGAAGGACCTTCAACACACACACTCCGTAGGTCGGAAAGGGTATCTAGACCTCCTGAACGCTTGTATTTGATACAAGAAAATAGTCTGGATGTTCTTAGTTGAAGAGACGGATCATTTCACCTATAGAGAATCGATGTTGGACATTGACTCCGTGAAATGGCAAAGTGCCATGAAATCTGAGATAGACTCAATGCATGAAAATCAAGTTTGGGACTTGATTCCGCTTCCCGAAAGAATTGTTCCTATCGGTTGTAAATGGGTTTACAAGAGGAAGCGCGGGCCTGACGGTAAGGTTGAAACTTACAAGGCCCGACTGGTAGCAAAAGGTTACACGCAGTGACCCGGCGTCGACTACGATGAAACTTTTTCGCCAGTGGCAATGCTTAAGTCAATCCGGATTTTGATTTCTATAGCTGCGTATCATGACTACGAGATTTGGCAAATGGATGTCAAAACGGCTTTTCTAAATGGATTTCTTGATGAAGAAATCTACATGGAACAGCCGGAATGTTTCGCGTCCAGCGAAACCTCCGGTATGGTATGTAAGCTTAAGAAGTCCATTTATGGACTTAAACAAGCTTCATGAAGTTGGAATCTTCGATTCGACGAGATTATTAGATTGTCTGGTTTTCTCAAGAATTCGAAGAATCTTGTGTGTATCAGAAGGCCAGTGGGAGCATGGTCGTATTTTTAGTCCTATATATTGATGACATCCTAATCATTGGGAATGATTTAGGCATGTTACAAAGCGTTAAAGCATACTCTATAAGAATTTCTCCATGAAGGACCTGGGAGAAACTTCATATGTTTTAGGGATAAAACTCTCATAGAGATAGACAAAGGAGGCTGATTGGGTTATCCCAATCATGTACATAGATAAGATCTTGGAACGGTACAGTTTTGGTAACTGTAAGATAGCAAACATACCGTTCAGACATGTGGGATACATCTTTCTAAGAGATGTGTCCACAAACAGAAGATGAGAAGGTTAGAATGTCTAACCAACCTTATGCTTCATGTTTGGGTAGCATAATGTATGCCGTGTTATGTACGAGGCCTGATATCAGTTTCGCTGTTAGCGTAACTAGCCGATATCAGTCCAATCCAGGTAATGACCATTGGATGGCCATTAAACCATATCCTAAAGTATCTCAAAGGTACCAATGATAAGTTAATATATTTATGGAGGGAAACGAACTGCAGGTTAAAGTTATACAGACTCCGATTTTCAATCGGATCCCGATGATAGAAAGTCTACATCTGGATTTGTCTTTACCCTTAACGGAGGTGCAGTTTGTTGGAAAAGTTCCAAACAGGGATCGAAAGCTGATTCCACCACTAAGGCGGAATATATTGCAGCTTCTGAAGCTGCAAAAGAGGTTGTGTGGATAAAGAACTTTATCACAGAATTGGGAGTTGTCCCAAGTATCGAGGAATGCGATTCTGTTATACTGTGATAATACTGGAGCCATTGCGCAAGCAAAGGAACCGAGGGCGCATCAGAAGTCGAAGCATGTGGAACGAAGTACCACATCATTCGAGAAATCGTGTCGCGAGGGGATATTGTCGTGTGCAAGGTACGAGTGAAGATAATGTAGCAGACCCGCTGACGAAGGCCATACCTCCGAAGTTGTTTGATAAACACGTGGAGTCGATGGGTATTAGATACAATCGATTGGCACTAGAGCAAGTGGGAGATTTTGTTGGGGTTGGTGCTCAGAGCGCCAATTCCGGGTTGTATTTCTGTTGAATACTTCTGTAAAACATTATTATTATGAATAATATATGCAGTTTCTATAATATAATCTATCTTATTAAATGGTAAAGACGTATTGACCTTAGAATGATTAGTCATAATACTGTTGCAAAAGCGTCGCAACTGACATTGAGTATTATCATGACGTTGTCATTCTCAGACAGTTCCTGGTCAAGGTTTACACTACTTGGTCAGTATAGTAAACCCGTTGAGACCGGTACATGTCGTATACTGGAATATATGATTCCAATGGTTTCTCAATGAACCATAAGTCTTGGAGACTAGTATAGACGTGTAGGTGTTTATAGCGGATAAACACTGAACGACTCACCGAAGATTCTTAATGGATGGTACACCAGCGTCAATAAGAATCTTCTTGGGTTGAGTAGCACTTGTGATTCTTAGACTTGAGATGCCATTGTGGGCACATGAGACATCTTCTACACTTAGACGGCAGTCACGTCACCGATCTATTTAGATCAGACCTCCGCCTGTTCGTTGGGTGTAGATAGATCCTCAGGGTGTCCTATGTGTATCAAGATAGGATCCGTCAGTTCTGTGTATCAGAGCATATGTAGTCCATATGTTTAGCAATCAGATAAAACCATGGGCCCGTGGTAAAGTTTAGAAGCTAGTTCTAAACATTCTTTTTGAGATTGGTAATAGAATAGTCGACTGGATAATCCCGATAGATATTTGGGCGTTTACATCTATATCTCTGGGATTTATCCAGATACCTGTGACGAAGGAATTATACATTTGCCATGACCTCGACCTGTATGGTTCAACGAGATTATCTGTGATCGTCATAATCTACGGGTGGATATATTGTGGACACGAAATTAGATTTCGTGACGGATATACCTGAATCTAGAGAGTCTCAATAATGAAACATACTCGTAGAGCACTAGAGCAACATTGATAAAATAATATTGATTATTATAAAGTCGTTTAAAGGTTAAACGCAAGATACGTGCTAAAGGGACTAGATAGTCATTTGCCTAATTATTGTGTATTTACATTTAATACTTGATTAATTTAAATACACATTAATTAATAGTCAAAATGAGTTATTTGACTTATATCCTAAATGAATATATGTTTTTAATATTTAATGTAAATATTATACATATATTTAATATATTTGTATTTGATTAATTAATTAATTTTTTATTTTTAAATGATTAAATTAATTAAAATATAAATATCTTACATTAGGATATATTAAGTAAATGATGTTAGTTTCCTTGTTGACTTAAATAAATATCTAATAAAGTTGTATTAAGATATTTATGCAAGTTGATAACATGTTTTTGAATGAAAATAATTTGGTAAATGCTTGTGATTTTCGGCCAAGGGCAAATTATTACAAGTATATATTGTTTTCATTTCATCTTCATTGTTAACCTAATACACTTTTCATAAAATTACTATTGAAAAAGAAACCAAGGAAACAAGTGTGAAGGAGAAAAGAAAAAACCAAAAGAAATGCTTGGATTTTGTAAGTTTTTCAAACTTACTATTAGAAAGGAAATTGTTCCTTAGGATCTAGGCAACATCTTGTGATGTTCTTAAGTTATCTTTTTCTTTATTTTGTGTTTTGATGATGGAAATTTTTATTGAAAGTGTTGAGCATGTATTGTGAAGGAGGTTATGACTATTGTAGTTGTAAGCTTTCTTTTAAGGTTTTTGGAAACCATGTTGCTAATCTAGAGTTATTGACCCACTCTTAAATGACCTAGATTTGATCTTGAGTGTTCATTGTGTTGAGACTTGGATTGGATGGAAGAATGATGATTGAAGTAATTGATTTAATGTATTTGGTCTAATTGTCCAATTTGTGGAAATTGAAAAATTAGGGTTCATGACCAATTCCAAATTTGAGGATTTTCATATGTTGTATATTTGTGTGTGTATATGATGCATATAAAGTTTCATGTTCATTGGATTGCATCTTGATGTGTTTTGATGCATGAAATCACAAAGTGCACAAATGTGCTCCTTGGAGGGGCTCTCGGCTTTGGTAAAGAAATTTGGGGATTTTGGTGCTTTTGGTGTTTTGATGTTTTGAACATCATAAGTTCATTTAAAAATGATTTAGAATCATTCAAAATTGATTTGATCAATTTCGGACTAAAATGGACAAAAATACAAAGCAATGGTATTTCGGTAAATTCACTTAAATATGATTTATTGAATTTATTTTCATAATTTGATTATTGGAATGTTAAATAAATATGTTTATTTAATTAATCCGAGAAAAAGTTTTGAAATCGGAAAATACGATTTTCACCGCTTCCGCTGCGTTACCGGATTTAGCCCCATAAAACCCCTACAGTTTTGGCCCATTTGGACATTCTTAAATATTTTAAAGCCCACCTCAACAACCAATATTACTAAGTTATAATCGTTGAGCACTTGGTAGCCGATTAATTTTGATAAAAGATAATATTCGATATTATAATTATCAACTAGGGTTGAAAATTCTATTGCCTTCAGCTCTCTAGGCTGAAGAAATAAGTTTAAAGGAAAAAAAAAATTTAGCGCTGAATTTTGTTTTTCCCTGTTTTTGAGTTTCCGGACTCCGATTCAACTCCGGTTTTTTCCTATACACTCGTAATGGAATATAGTATTTCATTAAATTATTTAAAATTACACTCATACTTGATATCCATGGGTTATACCCATTTCCATTGCGCGGGGCCCCATCCGACCCTAGAGGTTCCACATCCGCCCCAACAATTTATACATCAATCTAATATGTATAATGATAATACCATTGATAAGGTAAGAAATGAAAATGTAGCTATTTTATTAATAAATAATAAAATGTACAATACATTATTCGGATTGGCGTTACAAGCACCAACTCCAACAATTACATAATAACGACTAGACATGCACACGGTTGCGGTTTCAAACCGCAACCGAACCGTGGACCAATTGTTGACCAACCGGACCACAAACCGCAACAGATTGCGGTTCGTGTATTTTCCAACTGACGGTTGAACCGGATTTACGGTTCAACCGTAACAAATCCGGTTCAACTGTAAAAAAATCTGATTCAACCGATTTTTTTTACGATTGAACCATATTTTTTTAATTATTTATAATATTATTTTAAAAAATTAAATAAAAATACGGTTCAACTGTAACCGAACCGTAACCACACGGTTTGGTTTGATTACGATTAAAGTTTATGGTTTTAGTTTTGACCAAACTGTAACTGAACCGTATTTCTATGATAATATGATTCAGTTACGATTCGATCAAAACCGAATCATAAACTATACGATTTGATTAAGATTTTCAACCGTAACTGAACCGTGTGTAAGCTTAATATGGACACAACTTTTTCATATACGAATTAACACGACTAATAATAATTCTCTCTTTTTGCTATTGATATTACTTTATAAAATAAATGATATAAATAATATAAAACGCAGCGTTGCAGTAATCTTATCCATTTTTTAAGGATAAAATTCTCACTATATACTTCCCCAAGTCTAAAACCCTGAAGCCAAAAATCTCCATAAACTAAAACCCCAAATTTCTAATTTCGAAATTTCTCCGCTTATGCGCGTCAATTCATCTCTAATCCTACACACAGAGTAAAACGGTGCGTTTTCTCCTTCTCCAACTTCAGTTTCGTTGATTTACTTCACTATATTTCACATCCTTCTTTTCTAACAATCTTTACTTTTCCTCGTTGGAAAACTGAAACGGTGCGTTTGGTTACTATTTGATTTTCTTTTCCAGTTCTTTTCTTTTTTGCAAATTTACATTCGATTTTGTATTGAGTTAAGTGACAATGGCGTCGTTATCAGCTACCTGGACGTATCAAGGTTAGTTTCAATGTTTCATATTTAAAATTTTATTTTACTCGTAAGTTTGATTCTATTAAGATGAAATTATCTTTTTCACTTATAACAGATAGAGGAATGAGGCGTGTAGTTTATTCAGATGGCTTCGTTACCCGCAAACCAATTTTCAACTGTTTTCAGGTTATAAATAATTTACAGCAGTCCATTTAATGTTTATGAATGCTAATTTTCAATTGTTATCTTCAAGCATTATTATTATTATTATTATTATTATTATTATTATTATTTGTGTAATGTAACTGTTAGGACCCATGGGTAAAATAGGAAACAAGAAAGGGTAAATGTGTTATTTTAGTCATTAGGGTTTAGATATAAATTAGAATGTTTTGTTTTTTTTTTTATTACTTCTCTGCTTTTTTTTTTCAACAGCTTCTTCTTCTCTGATCAGGCTAAGTAGCGTAATGCTCTTATACCAATTGATAGAACCCCAAATTCAATAACACAATCACACAAGAAATCACACCAAAAACAAAAGAGAAATTGTAGTTTAATTCATAGAAGAAACTGAAATACAAGATAGTTGAAGGTGAAACGATTTCACCAGCCCTTGCACAACTTTGGGGAGTTGGCAACCTCCCTTTCCAATCCCCAATTCCCAATTTTAACAAAATGATAGCATAATCCCCAAACAAAACAAAACATTCTAATTTATATCTAAACCCTAATGACTAAAATAACACATTTACCCTTTCTTGTTTCCTATTTTACCCATGGGTCCTAACATTACTCCCCCCTTTGAAAACACGTTGTCCTCAACGTGGGAGTGCAGATATGACGATCGCCTCAAATGATATCCCAGGCTTGAACGACATTGTTCTGATGAAGTCTCAATCTTCCTCCAGATAACCAATAGATTCAGCTGATTGGTCCAGAATAATCCTCTGCAAAAGCGATCCGAAGACAACATATCCACCCACAAAACCGAAAAATTGCACAACTGACACCTCCAATTTCTTCACCTGATGAATAACAAACGGTTCCAGTTCATTGTCTTTCTCCACTAATTCCCAAAGTTGCAATGGTCCCTCCCCCTTAGCATGCTCTTGTTTCTTTAACAATTATGTCGCCTTAGGAGTGCAATCCTCCTCCTCAACAACTACAGACTCCACTACTTCAAATTCTTCACCCTTCACCTCATTACATTCAACTTTATTACTTGCTTCACTCTCCTCCATGAGGACAGGATCCCCGACCTCAACATATTCAACCGTCTTAGTTTGACATACATGCTTTGGATGAAATCTCTCATCACATCGAAAACAAAGGCCTTTATCGCTCCGAAACTGAAAATCAACCGCAAAAAGTTGCTTGAATTTTCGCGTTCGGTCGTTTGGAAAGTTCTCAGATTTTTTTCCACTGCTCTCCACAAGCGGTGTCAGGGCAGTACGTGCCTCTTGAAGTGAGGTGGTGGCATCAGTGTGAATCTCAGAATTGGTATTTGATCCTTTTATCATCTTCTGCATCTTCTCCAACATTGAGTCAAGCTTTTTCCAAGGATCTTCCTCAACTCTATCCAATCCTCTAACATTTGACTGGTACGCGAATCCATTACCGGCTCGGGATCTTTCGGTCTTGCGTGAACTTATCAATCTCTGTTTTCTGAATTCCGTCAATCTGACCAATTCTGCTAGTTTCTCTTCCGCCTCTAGGGCTAATTTTTTGACCCCATCAAGATCAATCACCCTCAAGTGCTTTAAGCCCCCTCGAACCTCCGATTGCAGCTCATACTGCAATCCATTGATGAAGATGCCCGGTAAATGGTACTCGGATGTGTAGGACACTAATCCCGCCGCACAATCGAACCTGTCAATATAGTCACAGAGAGAACCATCTTGCCGTATGTTACCCAATTCGTACGAACTTCCAATACACCTCATTTTTTTTTCCTGTCGGTTTCTTTTTTTTTTTTTCCCGCAAAACAGTAGGTTGAAATGAAGCAGAAAATAGTACCAGGGGCTAAAATGAAAGAAATTGAAACTTTCTGGGCCAAATCGCAAAAATCAGAAACCTTAGGGGTGAAAATGTAAATAATCTGCCGGTGGTCGGAAATGCAAAGGGATGGTCGGATCTGAAAGAGTAGAACGTGCTGAGTACGTTGGTGGTGGCGGCGACGTCAGAAACTCGCCGTAGGCGGCAGATCGACGCGAAGAATGCTGCGACAGTTAGGGCTGTTTCGGGAGTTTTCCGGCGATACAGGCGTCGATCGGCGGTGACAGCAGGCTGGGTGAAGTCGTCGGCTCGTGCTGAGCCTTCTGGTGGTGATATTCGACGTCTTTGACAGCTTGAAACACGGCAGTAAGTGGCGGCGTGGTGGAGGGCGCAGTGGTTCTAAGGTGTTTTGGAGTCGGCGACAGTATAGGTCAGGTCGCCGACGTCTTCTGAGTGTTGGTGGGCACGGTTGACGACAAGGTTGGCTGTGGAAGGCGGTGGTTGGTGGCGGCGGTTTTAGGGTTAGGGTTTTTTTGATTTTTTTTTTTTTTTTTTTGCTGTTTTCTCTTTTGATTTCCTTTTTTTTTTTTTGTCCACTGATTTCTTCTTTTCTCAACCAACAGTAATCACCCCAGATCCAAGAAACTACTGCTCTGATACCAATTGATAGAACCCCAAATTCAATAACACAATCACACAAGAAATCACACCAAAAACAAAAGAGAAATTGTAGTTTAATTTATAGAAGAAACTGAAATACAAGATAGTTGAAGGTGAAACGATTTCACCAGCCCTTGCACAACTTTGAGGAGTTGGCAACCTCCCTTTCCAATCCCCAATTCCCAATTTTAACAAAATGATAGCATAATCCCCCAACAAAACAAAACATTCTAATTTATATCTAAACCCTAATGACTAAAATAACACATTTACCCTTTCTTGTTTCCTATTTTACCCATGGGTCCTAACAGTAACATAGTAAGTATTTTGATTTTTTGTAGTTATCGATATAGTTACATTTTAGTAGTTACTTTTTGTGGGTGGTGATAGTTTAAATATGGGAGTTGAATATGGGAACCCTGTTATATTTTCAGTGACACATCCAAACACAACCACACTTGCACTTGAGTGAGTTACTTTAGTTTTGCAACTTGCCAACTGCCAAGTATAATTATATTCATTTCATGTAAAAAGATTCTTTTTATACCTAAATATGATGACTTCCGTTACTAGTTCAATAGTTTACAGTTGCAAGGGAGCAAAAGGTAGAAAAGGAAGGAAAACAACAATTTTGAATCATATTCAAAGTAATAAAGTATTTAAAAACAGAAAAGGTCTCCCTCTCAATCTCCTCGTCCAATCCCTTCAAAAGGGAAAAATATCAACACTAAATTTCAGTGCATAACAACAATAAGTACAACATGCAAGTTCATATATCTTTGGGTTGCTTGGACACCAAACAGACATTTTATCAATTGATAAGTATATATTATATGCAATGTTGTATTAGATTATTTAAATGTATTTTTTTCTATAAACTATCAACACTTCTTTTATTCACCGTAGTTTATTGTATTCCATTTGGCATGGTGTTCTTGTATAATTTTCTGCAAACTATTCAGATATCATTTCTAGGTTCATTACCAACTGGAATGTCGCAAACTAGTCTTGGTTGGAAAAATCCACCGAGGAGGGCGTCTTTAGTTCCTTATATAAAGTGTGAGAAGAATGATGAACCATCAGAATATGTATCTGTTGAGCGTTTTCCCTACGATAGTTATATGGACTCAACATCTGGGCAGCTTGAACCAGCCTCTGGTGCTCGTGCGAGTATTCCAGGAGAGGATTACTGGCCAGAAGGCACTGCCAGTCGAGTAAGGGCTGCCAGGGCTCCTGAGCCAACTGGTGACTCAACGGGATCTCCCTCCTACGGAAAACATCCTGGGAGTAGGAGGAAAAAGTCTAAAACATCTGTTACTGCTTCTGGATCTGATGAAGTGACCGTGGAATCAAGCGTTTCTGTTGAACCTGAAATATCTGAGGACACAAATGAAGATCCTATAGAGTCATCATCTGAGTATGTTGTTTACGAGGCAGAACCTATGGAAAAAGAAGAAACTGAATATGAGTTAGACAAGAAACTTGGACGCCCACATCCATTCATCGATCCCAAAGTGAGAAAGCCAATAGAGGAACCACTAACTAGTGAAGAATTATGGTGGAACTGGAGAAAGGCAGACAAGGAACAATGGTCCAGATGGCAAAGAAGGCGACCCGATGTTGAAACGGTTAGTTGAAGTAGAAATAGATATTAACTAGAAGATGGGCATTTTATCTAATAATATGTATAGTGCACTTGCTCACAATTCCGCTCTTGCTCAAAAGACAAAAAGTTGTCTTCTATCTTGGCTCTAATATCTTTGGAAATTTTGTAGGTTTTTCTTAAAGCAATGGCAGAGACAGGGCAAATAAAGCTTTATGGTGAACATCCAACATTAACTGAAACTGCTCTTTACAGAGCTAGACGACATCTTTTCAAGGAAGAAAGGTTTCATACTTAGGCTCTTAATTCCATGGTTGAGTATTTATAATCTCTGTTGTTTCTTGATTTCTCTCTTGATCCCTTTCCTGAGATGCATATAAAGTGGTTTTCACTTAACAAGACTTAGACAGGACATATGGAATGTAATATAAGTGAAGCTGGACTTCCTTTTCCTACGAAGAGCGAAGAAAAGTGAAACTGTAATATGACATATTAAGTGGAATGTAAATTGGTAAAAGCTGGAAAAAAGAAAGGTTGTCCTGAAAGTTAATGGAAAAAGTTGGATTTTTTTTTTGGGATGATTGGACCAACTGTTCATAAGATGGCAAGTTAAAAAATAATTATGTTCATTAGTTAGTGCTGAATAATTAAATAGGAAAGTGGCTTTGAACAGTTTTGTGATTTTGAAATACCAAACACTAGCAAGTTATCCAAAATTTAGAAAGACAATCTACAACTAGCTATTCAGAGTTATATGTTCTTTCCAATCGAGTTCTCCCTAACAACTTCAAGGTGAAGATTTATATTTTCATCAGAGCTTCGACCAAATGCCTGAAAAGTAAGACGAAATATAGAAACATGTGTGATGTGACCCAGTCTGTGGTGATTTAATATGATATGCAAGTCAAGCAAACGTGACAAAACAGAATTTACCAATGTCTCTAGAGTCCCAAAAATTGTTATAATCTATCTAGAAGTGTCATGCTTCCCATAGAGGGCGCCAAGACCCCCTCAAACCTCCCACTCTTTCACACCCAAAAGGGGGTAAAAAATTGAAATCTATTGACACTCATCCTCACACATGTTTTTTGTTTATTTATTTATTTTTTGTGCTTCACAACTTGATTGGTTGACTAAATAATCTCAGTGAAACATTGCTGCAAGTGGAATGAAATATAAATATTTTGCTAATATTTGTAGACTTAAAGCTGAACAAGAGAGGCTGGAAAGAATAGGGCCAATTGCATACTATTCTGAATGGGTAAAAGCATGGAAGAGGGACACTTCACGCGAAGCTATTCAGAAACATTATGAGGAGACTGGTGAAGATGAAAATACACAGTTAGTTGAAATGTTTTGTCATCAAACAGATCGAGAATATCGCATAATGATGGGAACTGATGTTCGTATTAAAAGAGATCCATTAGTAATGAGAATGCGGGAGGATCAAATAAAGCAAAGTATGTACTCTTTGGCTTATAAGTTTGTATCATTTTTATTTATCACCTCAATCTTGCTCTTTTACCCATAGAAGTGGAATGTTAAATAAATAGGATACAGCTTTAGTCAGATAAGTAGTTTCACTTATTTGACACAGTTTTTGCCTTCTCCAGAGGAAAAAAAGGATTTTTTTTTTTTTTATTAATTTTTTTTTTTTGCATTATTACAATATGATAATGGTTTTGTTTAATAACGTTTATTAAGGATACATATTGTAGTCACTTCAATAGCCATTCATAAGTATCTTGATTTACCGATACTGTTATGGCCCATCGCTTTCAAGGTGGATAATTATGCATACTGATTGCAAGACATTTGTAGAAATATGCTTCTTCTATTATAATGATCTGGTGGTTGATAAATCTGTTGGCTTCTGCAGTGTGGGGTGGAGATCCAGTTTACCCAACTGTGAACTATATTCAAGATCCAGATGAAGTGATTGATTACAGGGGTCCAGATTTCCACGAACCAACTCCCAATATGCTGGATTATCTAAAGGAGGTAAAAAATAAAATAAAAAATAATAATTTTTTTTTATTGGTTTTTGGTTTTATTTTATTTATTTTTTTGAGCCAGCACAGACAGATGTATACGAAGCTATCTTCTATTTTGCTCGAATATTTTCCATTTCTTTTTATCTCCCTTCAACTCATTAAATTTTGAAGTCCTCCATTAAGCTCATGAAGCATAAAGTGTCTGCATTGGCAACTGTGATTATTGTTTGTCTTCAAGTGCTGATGTCTGCTTACTTTGATCAGCATGGAAAAGTGATATCAAGAGAGGAGCTTGAAGAGATTCTAGCTAAAGAGAAGACTGAAGAACTTGAGGTAAAGTATAAACTTCACTTTTTCACCAAATTTCTTGTCTTTTACCTCTTGTTTTATGCAAACTTTTTTTTTTTAAGATTCAAGAGATCTTTTCACTTTTCTTCAATTCTTCTTCTTGTCTGTTTTTGCCCCCCTAAATTGAGTACTGGACAGTTTCTTTCCAATCCATATTGTTTCCTTGACCAACAGTACCATTGTCTCATAACACAAACTAAATGAGGATGGTTTGACCTGAAGAACAAGGAGACAGTAAGAAAGCTATTCCTAGATGCTTTGGGTTGCATCTGGTAAAACATTTCACTATATGAAGTCCTGACAAGATCATTCCCGAGATGGGCTTCTCAAAAGACATATTCCCTAGATCACAAGCACTGAATATTCTCGGCCATGGACTTCGTCTGTGAATTTCTTAAAAAAATGAAACTTCTTTTGTAAAGCAATATAGAGGATGGAGAGATTTCAACTGTAAGAAAAACAGAGAACGCCGGATACTCCTATAAATTGAAATTAGTAAATAGGAAACTTGTAATTCAACTGTTTGGCATGCATATGAACTGAAATGTTGTTTTCAACAGTGAACTGTCAAAAATAAAAATTACTCGAGTAGATCAGTGATGCTGAATCAGATTTTGTAGCAAACGTCAATTCTTATTAGAAAGAAATGACTAATCGTTTGCTGGTCTCTGGATATCTTGCTATATAATCAGATAACAGATATGGATGACGCAATGGCCCAAGCTGTTGACATCGGTGAAAATGATGTGAGTATCATTGCCTGATTTACATTTTTGATCGTTATCGTGTGTCTTTTCAATTTATCCGGATGTTCTATTGGACTATAAATTTCCTGCTGCAGTCAAGGTTGTTTTACAAGTAATCACCTTTTCTTTTTGCACTTGTTTGCAATAGGACGAAGGAGATGTTGATGCTGATGATGAAAACGAGAAAATTACACGGAATTGGAGCGTCCTCAAAAGTTCGCCTCATCTTCAAAAATCAAAGGTGATTCTTTATGTCATTTATATGAATGGAAAACGGTTAAAAAGTGCAGGCAATCTCAATAATATTTGCAAATATATTAAACAATTTAATACCTAGAGCACTTCCTTGTTTCATAATTTATACCAATTCACCCGCCAATTCCTGTACTATCCAAGGCTATACCTGTAATCTGTTCATCCACTCCTTAAATCAATGCAGGCTAAGCCAAAAAAGGATGATCCAATGTCTTTGGAAGAAGCGATCGATGATTCAGAGAACTTGACCGATTTTATTTTAGATTTTGATGAAGAAGAATGATGCTTACAACAGAAGGTGCCTGTTATAAAGAGAGAGTTGGTCAAATGAAAGGTGAGGGTTATGGTTAAAGATGATGCTTTTCAAAAACATACAATGAATATGAGATCCTCAACCTAAATTGTTTTTAGGAGGCTTTTCTGATGAGGCTTAGAAAAAAGAAAAATCTTTTTCAGGGAGGTTTAAACATTGGGAGAATGCCAATTTCCCCATAATGTTTATATTAATAGCCACTTACCTCCTTACTGTTTTCATAATATCCCAATACCCCCTAAAGTCATAAGTCAAAAGATTATTTTATGTTTTGACATATTTAACCCTTGTTATAAAACTATTAATATTGTTACATAATTTTCAATTCATTAAAATAATTAATTATAAAAGAATAAAATTATAAAAATTAAAATATAGTATCCTATATAAAATTGTTTCAAAATCTAATATGATTTATTAATATTTTGATCTTTATACATCTAGGTGTACACTTGCGGAAATTAAAATCTAACCACATTAACTAAGATAAGTCCTACATTAATGTTTTTATGGTTAGAAACATACACTCATAAGTCTAACCAAAAGCCACACTTTTACTCTAAAGCAATCAGTAAAGAATAGAAAGTAAGTAACAGCTAGTAAACAAATAACACCAGATTTGTTTACAAAGTGAAAAACTCTTTATAGAGAAAAGTCACTCGAGTGTAGGTTACCATCTGAATTTACTATGAAGAGAAACTTATAGTGATGGTGAAAAGACTTATAGCAAAATCTTTGTCAACTCAATTGCCCCAACTGTAATAACCCAAAGAAACACCTTAAGCCCATACTAAGCAGTCTTCTCCGGTAACTCCGAAATCTCTTGTAGTAAATAAAATAACGAACTTGCTCTTATTGGAACTCCGACAATCAATCTCCAACTTAGAGTTCTAAAGGTTAGGGTTTGGTACAGTTCGATGTTTTGATAGTTACCAAAGAAAGATGTTCACTAAGAACGAAGAAGACATGAGATCAATAGAGTCTTCAATGGTGAATTTTTATGCTTTGTTTGGATTGAGTGTAATGAGATTTATTAAAATATGGTAAGCTAAGGTAAGGTAAAGTAATATGAGGTAAAATAAAGTAATTTACCTTATTATGTTTGAAAACATGGTATGATAAAATGATGGTTTAATAACATTATTGTGTTTGGTTGGAAGGTATTGGAATGTAATATAATGTAGTGTTATTAAAAAAACATTAAAATTATGAAAACACTCCAATTTGGAGTGTTATGAATAATATGGTAAAATAAGATTTTCAACCCATCAAATTACCTTCAATAGCCATACATTCCCTTTACACTTCTTTCTAAACACAATTCTTTATTTTATTATATCTTACCATACCTTCTTAAACCTCAATCCAAACAAAGCGTTAAAGAAGATGAAAACAAATGGTATGGAGGCTCAGAATATTATGTTTCCAACATTAGATAAAATGGTTAAGGATTTCTTTATATAAAACGTACTTTAAAATTCTGATCTCTGACGTTCGAACACCCTAACGAACGTGGGATGAATGCCATTGATTGGCAATTCACGTTTGAATGTGATGTTAAACGTAACATGCACCACTGATCACCGGAATGGTTCGTTCGAACGTGCTGAAGAACGTGACACGCACGTGAACTCACTGTAAGGTTTCGTTCGAACGCTCTGATAAACGTGATACGAACGTGAACTCATTGGAAGACACCGTTTGAACGTGTTGATGAACGTGATACGAACATGAATTATGAAATTTTCATCTAACATCTTCTAAAAGCTTCTCCAATTACTCTAAGATCTTTAAGACTTTTTTTTTGGAATCGTTGGAAACCCCGCCGCCAAACCAACTCTTCCTAGCATAAGCGGAGCAAGTAAAACTCCCGGCTATCCTAGGCTCTTACAAGAAATGCACTCCCTGAATTCATATCTAAGAGCTCAATGTCATATCATGAGCCCTACACCACCAAGCCACTCCATTAGGGACTTTTTAAGACTCATTACAACTCAATTGAACCTTATTTGTTACGGAATTGGCCAACACACAGACCTGATAAATATATCTATAAATTGACACTAAAAAACCAAATTTCCTAAAATAATTTAAAAATAACAACTCAAAATCTGTAGAAAATATGATAGATAAAAATATATAAAATCTCATATCTTGAAGGGATCATGTTACATTCCGATAAAATTTCGGCAAAATGGGTGACATTTTCTGCCAATTTCGACAAAATTTGACCGCAAAAATCATCGGTCAACGGCCTTTGACCGACTCGGAATTCGAAATTGAAGCTTTTTTCATTCTAATTTTACACCATAACCCTAATTTTACAAAACTAACTCTCTAACTCATCAATTTTAAAAATCCCCAATTTGATGCATAAATCCTAATTTTAAAGAATTCTATTTTTTTTCCAATTTTTGTTAGTTTTTCATCAAATTGACCCTTTATAAATCTTACTCATTGCTCTAACAACATTTCTATGTGATTAGTCTGTCAAAATCACACCAAATCTTTCACCTAATTATGAAAATTCTCCATTTCTGATTAATTTCCTAAGCCCCATGTAGGCGTCCTAGGTGATGGGTCGCCGCCCGACTAGGTCTTAGCGCGTTTTAGAATACTGATCATGTGTCGCAAAATCATCAAAATTATAAATTTTTATTAGGATTCCAAATGATTTTTCGTCCTAAATAAATAACCGGACTGAGGTTTGGGGGTACTTTTTTCTCCCAAATCTTGATTTTTTTATTTGTATATTTTTAATTAAAATAATGAATTATTAATAATGTAAAAATATTAATTATTTAAAATAAGAGTAAATATGTCAAAATATAAAATAATTTTTTGACTTTTGACCTTATGAGAGTATTGAAGTATTATGAAAACAATAGGAGATAAGTGGCTAATAGTGTAAACATTAAGGGAGAAAGTGGCATTCTCAACATTTTAGCGTTAAATTAGCTAAGAGTTTGATTGTTATTTTAAATTTTATGTTTCGACCTTGTCACGTGAAAAGATTATGGTTTTAAAAAACGCTAGGCTCTAGGTGTATGGTGGGGAATGTCTAAGCTTTCTAGGCGGCGCCAAGACGGATGGGTTAGATGGCAATAGGCTATTTTATTTTTTAGTCAAAATATTTTGATTAGGGTTTAGAAATTTGAGTTTAATTAGATTTAAGATTAGAATTTAACAAATTGAAATCAATTAAGTAAATATAAAATCTTTTACTTAATTATAGCCTACATCAATATTTTATCAATCAAAATCTCCATAAATATGGAAACAATATATAATTAATTAATATGCTATTAATCAATTATAAGGAAGATTATATAATGCATATCAAGACATATTGACAAGGTTAGGGTTAGGATTTAAAGTTTACGGCTGCCATCAATGAGGTGTCAGTGCTTGAGCAACATGCGCCGGCGTCGTCGACCATTATCCGATGAATTTGCCACTCCGCCTTGCTCAGAAGCGGCCAGCCCACACACCCATGGCATCCACGCGTCGATATGAGCCACCGTTTGCCGCAGATCTATATTTTTCTGAGTGACTGCTGCCTAGTCCGCTGATTTCTGATGAATCGAAACGATTAGGCACCGCCTAAGCTGTTTTTAGAACACTAGAAAAGAAAGTGTGGAATCATGTTGGAAAATGCTTATGAATAAGCATTTTGAGGCACAATTTCAAGCATGGTCCACTTCGTGTTAGTGGTTGTTATTGAATGATTCGGATACTCCTCCGTGAGTACTTCGAAATGGTATATTCATATGCTTAAAATGGTGCTTGGGTGAATGAGAAATTGTTGCTCAAAGCTCACCTATTGGTGTTGGAAAATAAAGAAAAGTAAGATTGTCCCATATGGGAAAGCTATAGAGTAAATATTATGCTTATATATGATTGCTCATATGTAGATGGGTAAGAGTTATAAGGATAGAGGCTCTCTCTACGTGCGCGGGGGGGGGGGGGGTGCAAATCAAATCTGAATCAAGCTTGGCTCGTGTGCATCCGCGTGTCCTGCGTACACGAATGCGGACCAAATTGAGCGGGCCTGGCCCAGCCAATTTTTGGATGTCTCTTATTTTTCCAAGCCTTTTTATGTTCCATAACAGTTGAATCAATGACAATTAATCAACTTTGTGGTTACAATTTGAGATTAATGACATTAATCAACTTGATGGTTACAACAAGTGTAAAGCCTCTCATTGATGAGACTTAATTGGCATGTTATTTTCTTTTAATATAGTAGTGTTTTCGTTTTTTAGTATTACACACATTATACACAAGAGAAAATTCCGAAAATCCTTTTAGAGAGTTCAAGCACTTCGGTTGTTCGTTGAAGTCGGATTTGGTGGTGCCCAATTTCGTCTATTTTTCCGTTGCATCCTGGGAAACAGACGTCTCGCGTTCTACTGCACCAATCGGTAGGGGACGAATTTGTTTTAAGGAGATTGTTGCCACAACAAGCCTCGGAATTCTTCTTGTTGCTGATCCGTGCCTTATTCTCAACTCACTGCCTGCAACTGTCTTCTATTTTATTTGTATTGTTGATTACTGTATCTCTGTTGTTAATTGTACTTTTGTGTTCAGTTTACTGTCTGTTCAAAGTCCGTTGTAAGAACACAGTAAACAAATAAGTTGTAATAGTCTTAAAACAAAATTCGCTCTGTGGATATGGAAAACAGTCCAAACACAGTAGATGTTCTGGCAACCCCCGTGGTTGAGCAGAATGTTGTGGCAGCCCCTGTGGCTAACCAAAGTGCAGTGGCAGCCTCTTCGGCTGGCCAACTTGCTTCAGCCTCTGGGCTTAATATGGCAGCTGCTGTGGCTGGCCAAAGTGTCACTGCCTCTATGGCTAGACAACCTGTTGGACATGTGAGCCATGTCAATCCTGCTGCGGAAAAACCTGAAAAATTCAGTGGACAGAATTTTAAACGGTGGCAACAGAAAATGTTTTTCTACTTGACCACGTTGAACCTAGCAAGGTTTCTAAAGGAAGATGCTCCTGTACCCGCGGAGGGTGAGATTGATATCCAAGTGATCACTGCAATCGATGCTTGGAAACATTCTGAATTCCTATGTAGGAATTATGTGCTAAATGGGCTGAGTGATTCCTTGTACAGTGTGTACGCCGGAATGAAAACAGCAAAAGGGCTTTGGGAATCTTTAGACCGAAAAAATAAAACTGAGGATGCCGGGTACTAAGAAATTTGTCGTAGGCCGTTCCTAGATTTTAAGATGGTTGATTCCAAAACTGTGTTAAGTCAAGTACAAGAATTGCAAATTATTCTAGCAGAAATACATGCTGAGGGGATGGTTTTAAGTGAAACCTTTCAAGTAGCCTCGATAATTGAAAAACTACCACCTGGTTGGAAAGATTTCAAGAATTACCTAAAGCATAAGCGAAAAGAAATGAGTATTGAAGACTTGTTCTTAAGCTCAGAATTGAGGAAGATAATCGTGTATCTGACAAGAGAGGCATAACTCATGAGGCCAAAGCAAATGTTGTTGAACATGGCCAAAAGAACAAGAACCCTAAGAACAAAGGGTCAAAGGTGGGCCCTAAAGGAGGAGTTTCCAAGAAATCCAAATTTCAAGGAAATGCTTCAACTGTGACAAATTGGTCACAATCTTCTGAGTGCAGATTGCCGAAGAAGAAAAAGAATCAAGAGGCTAATGTGATGGAATATATGACTCAAGATGTTTCAGACATTAACCTTTCAGCTGTGGTTTCTGAGGTGAATCTTGTGGGTTCTAACCCAAGAGAGTGGTGGATTGACACTGGTGCCACTCGACATGTGTGCTCGGACAAGAGCATGTTTTCTTCATTTGAGTCTGTTGGTAATGGGGAAAAAAATATACATGGGAAATTCAGCAACATCTGAGATTGAAGGTCAAGGTAAGGTGATTCTGAAGATGACTTCTGGGAAAGAGTTGACTTTGAACAACGTTCTGTGTACCAGAAATTCGGAAGAATCTTGTGTCTGGATCGCTTTTGAACAAGCATGGATTTCGGATGGTGTTCGAGTCTGATAAAGTAGTTTTGACTAAAAATGGGTTGTATGTGGGAAAAGGGTATGTAACTGATGGGCTTTTTAAGCTCAATGTAATGGTTGTTAAACCCAAAAATATCAATAAAGCTAGTTCTTCTGCTTATATTGTTGAGTACTCTAATTTTGGCATGGTAGATTAGGACATGTTAATTTTAATTCATTGCGGAAATTAATTAACATGAATCACATTCCAATTTTAAAATTGATAATAAACATAAGTGTGATACTTGTGTTGAGGCAAAACTAACTAGGTCATCTCTTTCATACTATTGAAAGAAACTCTGAACCACTTGATCTAATTCATACCGATGTATGTGATTTTAATTCAATACAATCAAGAGGCGGTAATAATATTTTATTACCTTTATTGATGATTGCACAAGATTTTGCTATGTGTATTTGATGAAAAGCAAGGACGAAGCTATAGAGAAATTTGTACTCTATAAGAATGAAGTTGAGAACCAACTGAATAAAAGAATTAAAGAGTTAAGAAGTGATCGTGGTGGTGAGTATGTTTTTCCTTTTGAATCACTTTGTGAACAAAATGGAATCATACATCAAACCACAGCTCCTTATTCACCTCAATCCAATGGGATTGCAGAACGGAAGAATCGTACCTTGAAAGAGATGATGAACGCTATGTTAATCAGCTCGGGATTACCTCAGAATATGTGGGGAGAAGCTGTCTTATCAGCTAATTACCTTTTAAATAAGGTACCTCGGAAAGAAGTAGGGAAAACTCCTTATGAAATGTGGAAAGGAAGAGTACCTTCCTATAAATTCCTACGAGTGTGGGGGTGTCTTGCCAAAGTAGTCATTCCTCCACCTAAAAAGGTGAAGATAGGACCAAAAACTGTTGATTGCATTTTCATAGGATATGCACATAACAGTAATGCTTATCGATTTCTTGTGCATGAGTCTAATATACCAGATATTCACAAGAATACGATAATGGAGTCGAGAAATGCATCCTTTTTCGAATATGTTTTTCCTTGTAAAACTAATTCGAATTCAAATGTGCACAAACGGGCACATGAGACTATAATTGAAGATAGTCAGGACCGAGAACAAATAATGTTCCAGAGGATCAACAAGTTTTTGAACTTGAACCAAGACGTAGCAAAAGAGCTAGAACCGAAAAATCATTTGGTCCAGATTTTCTGACATTTTTGCTAGAAAATGATCCTCAAAGCTATAACGAAGCTGTAAGGTCACCTGATGGTGCTTTGTGGAAAGATGCCATCAATAGTGAAATTGAATCCATCTTACAAAAACACACATGGGAGTTAGTGGATCTTCCTCCAGGATGTAAACCTTTAGGGTCCAAGTGGATTTTCAAAAAGAAAATAAAGGCAGATGGATCAATTGACAAGTACAAAGCAAGACTTGTAATTAAAGGTTACAGACAACGTGAAGGTCTTGATTACTTGATACTTATTCTCCTGTAACGAGAATAAATTCCATAAGGATGATAATAGCGATTGCAGCTTTGCGCAATCTTGAGGTACATCAGATGGATGTGAAAACAGCCTTTCTTAATGGAGATTTATACAAAGAAATTTACATGGAACAACCTGAAGGCTTTATAGCTCCAGGACAAGAAAAGAAAGTCTGTAAGTTGGTTAAATTCTTGTATGGATTAAAACAAGCTCCGAAACAGTGGCATAAAAAGTTTGATGACACCATGTTAGCAAATGGTTTCAAAATCAATGAGTATGATAAATGCATTTATGTCAGAGAGACAGAAGTTGGCTATGTCATTTTATGTCTTACGTTGATGACATATTGATTGTCGGGAGTAATGTTAAAATGGTGAAATCTACCAAGAATATGCTGAAATCCAAGTTTGACATGAAAGACATGGGTTTAGCAGATGTCATTCTGGGAATAAAGATCTCGAGAAGTCCTGATGGACTTATTCTTGATCAGTCCCACTATGTGGACAAGATTCTTGGTAATTTAACTGAATGATTCTGGCTGTGGCTAGAACTCCTTTAGATGTGAGTCTACACCTATCAAAGAATAGGGGACATGGTATATCTCAAGTAGAATACTCTAGAGTGATCGGGAGTTTGATGTATCTATTGAGTTGTACAAGGCCTGATATAGCCTGTACAGTAAACAAGCTCAGCAGATATACGAGTAATCCAGGGGTGATCACTGGAAAGCAATAGTGAGAGCACTTAGGTACTTACGTTTTACTCGTAATTATGGGTTGCACTATCATAGATATCCAGCTGTAGTCGAAGGATACAGTGATGCTAATTGGATATCTGACATGAAAGACTCAAAGTCTACCAGTGGCTATGTATTTACACTAGCAGGTGCAGCTATATCATGGAAATCCTCCAAACAGACTGTGATAGCCAGATCTACAATGGAATCAGAATTCATTGCATTAGACAAGTGTGCTGAAGAAGCAGAATGGCTTCGAATTTTCTAGAGGATATTCCAAGTTGGCCTAAGCCAGTGCCAGCAATATGCATTCATTGCGATAGTCAATCTGCATTGGAAGAGCACATAACACTATGTATAATGGTAGTCTAGACATATTCGTCGTAGACCAATACCGTTAGACAATTACTCTCTACTGGAGTTATTTCGATTGACTATGTAAAGTCAAAGGATAACATTGCGGATCCGCTAACCAAAGGGTTAAATAGAGAGTTGGTTGTGAAATCATCGAGGGGAATGAGACTAAACCCCATTAGATAAATTTTATTACGAAGGAAAACCCAACCTTGTTGACTGGAGATCCCAAGATCTAGGTTCAATGGGAAAACCTACTCGTAAAACACATAATTGGTTCACTGTGGGGGGGTTTACCCTCAAGTCCATTCCTATGGTGAAATGAAATAGTGATGCTCGTATGAATTGAGGTTAGCAAAGGCTTTTAATGATTCTTATGCGTCGGGAATCCGAGCAGAGTATTACGAGATGCTCTTAAATAAGAAATCACCTATGTGAGAGAGAAGTGGGGCCGCTTCAAAGGATTGTACGGGGCACAATTCTTAGAAACTCTTGCAGAACCAGGTTGATGTTCATGGCCAAAATGAGCATAACAATGAGAACTCAGATGTGTTAGGTAAAACATCTGTGTGATATATGTTCTCCATTTACATGAACGGCAGTACAGTTCAATGACATCGCGTCCACTGTCAGCCAGTAAATGAGATATATTTTCACAAGGGAAGGTTCAAAGGCTGAGGCCTACCTATCCTATGCAGGTGTTGAACCGTTGAACTCTTCTAGGTCAAAATAAAATGTTTTATAAAATAATTTTATTCGACGTTTTTCGCCATTTTCATTCATGTGGGGGATTGTTGGAAAATGCTTATGAATAAGCATTTTGAGGCACAATTTCAAGCATGGTCCACTTCGTGTTAGTGGTTGTTATTGAATGATTCGGATACTCCTCCGTGAGTACTTCGAAATGGTATATTCATATGCTTAAAATGGTGCTTGGGTGAATGAGAAATTGTTGCTCAAAGCTCACCCATTGGTGTTGGAAAATAAAGAAAAGTAAGCTTGTCTCATATGGGAAAGCTATAGAGTAAATATTATGCTTATATATGATTGCTCATATGTAGATGGGTAAGAGTTATAAGGATAGAGGCTCTCTCTACGTGCGCGGGGGGGGGGGGGGTGCAAATCAAATCCGAATCAAGCTTGGCTCGTGTGCACCCGCGTGTCCTGCGTACACGAATGCCGGACCAAATTGAGCGGGCCTGGCCCAGCCAATTTTTGGATGTCTCTTTATTTTTCCAAGCCTTTTTATGTTCCATAACAGTTGAATCAATGACAATTAATCAACTTTGTGGTTACAATTTGAGATTAATGACATTAATCAACTTGATGGTTACAACAAGTGTAAAGCCTCTCATTGATGAGACTTAATTGGCATGTTATTTTCTTTTAATATAGTAGTGTTTTCGTTTTTTAGTATTACACACATTATACACAAGAGAAAATTCCGAAAATCCTTTTAGAGAGTTCAAGCACTTCGGTTGTTCGTTGAAGTCGGATTTGGTGGTGCCCAATTTCGTCTATTTTTCCGTTGCATCCTGGGAAACAAACGTCTCGCGTTCTACTGCACCAATCGGTAGGGGACGAATTTGTTTTAAGGAGATTGTTGCCACAACAAGCCTCGGAATTCTTCCTGTTGCTGATCCGTGCCTTATTCTCAACTCACTGCCTGCAACTGTCTTCTATTTTATTTGTATTGTTGATTACTGTATCTCTGTTGTTAATTGTACTTTTGTGTTCAGTTTACTGTCTATTCAAAGTCCGTTGTAAGAACACAGTAAACAAATAAGTTGTAATAATCATTCATTCCTGAGTTAACTAACTCAAATGAAAAGCTTGTCAACCATTTGAAATTATTTTGACATTTATTGAATAATCAACTTACTGCTAGTAGTAGAAACAACTGGTTATAAACAAAGTATGCCAACCGAGTAAATAAAGCATTACTCGTTTTTTCTTCTAAAAGAAATTAATAGCGTTTGGAGAGGAATTTCACGACCCTAACTAATTTTCATAGAGGTACAACTTGGAATATGTCAAGGAAATAATATTTTTTTATTATGGAAGTAATTTCCAAGATTACGATTTTAATTGTTGCACTATTATTTTATATTATTAGTATTATTTCTTTTCAATTTTAGTTTGATATGTTGCTTATATAACGGCCATTATCAATAGTATTTTTTTTTTATTATATAATATGGTGCCCTATGTGTTCTCGTTCACACGCTATCTTATTTCTATTGCCAAAATTCTCCAATTCGCAAAACCCTAATTCAACAGTGTCAAAAAAGCTTCATCGAGGTTACAAAATCGGCACACTCTCGTAAAAAAGCCCTTGAGCTTTCTCTGAAATTTCACTTTTGCTTTGTTTTAGTGGTCTTTTAGATTTCCGATCACTCTACGAGGTCTCTTTTTTTTAGTGTTCTCTTAGATTATAAAAACTTCATGAATTTATGTTTTTAGACACTTCTCTCCTTTTGAATTTCGGCTCTCCTTTGGACTTCGGCTCATCCCGTTTTCATCACCACTTGCAACTAAATAATACTAAATATAGAAAATCTCAAGTCAATTAGTCAGAATATAAATTTTATATCTTAACTAATATTTAGATTAAAAAAAAAAAAAAAGTCTCGGAAGATGTCGATATTATGGCATCATCATGTATATAATGATTATTAAAGATAAATATTCTTCCAGTCCCTATAATGTGAATTAATTATCCAATTAATCTTAACTGTTTTGTAAATTACCAAAACACCCATATTATGATGATCTCTTATTAACCCGCATCGCGTTTAGACTCAAGTTGCAGCCCATGTGACTCTAAACAGTAAGCCCATTCATCTCTTTTTGGGCCAAATAAGAAAGCCCAACATTTTCCTTAATTTTTTATTTACATGATTGCAAGTAAACTTCACAATTCATAATATGTTATTATAGACTATTTGAAGTTAAAATTCACAAATAATAATAATAATAATAATAATAATAATAATAATAATAATAATAATAATAATAATAAATCATTTCTTTCCATGGATTAGTACATGGTGTATTTTATTTTCTGTATATGGATCCACAAATAAATGAAAAAAATATAAAAATAATTTGGTTGGTATTTAAATGTTAAAACTATCTGAATTGTTTATATAGACCAAAAGATAAATATATAATTAAGAGTTTTTGATGCCACGAAAACGTGTTTTTTTTTAAAAAAAAAAAAAAGAGAAAAAAGGTCTTTAAGAATCCCATGTAATGGGAATATTATGAGAGATTTTATCTCAAGTATATTTCCCATTTTTAAATCATCAATTTTCTTTATAGAACTAGTGGTTTCTAGAGAATGTAACTAAATAAATATATAATTTACAACCTTATAAATGTGTATATATATATTTTTTTAATTTTGCACATTCAATAATTTAAGTTTCAAGTTGTAAACTTTAAGATTATAATTTCTTAGATAGTATAAGATACTAAAACTATATATGATATGCATGCCATGAAGCTCAAAGCTGTCCTCTCCAACCATATTGCTTAAATTATATTCTCCCATGGCCTACACTATCTAATCTTGTTCTCTTCAATATTTTAAAAGTTCTTTTTTAATTATTATTATTTTCAATTTATTCATTATCATTCACTAAAGAATTTTAAAATAACACACTTGTTGTTTGAAAACTATAGCACTCCAAAAAAGAAATGACTTGTAAGGACAAATTATTTGTGACACATAAAAAAAATACATCACTAAAAAAAAAATACATCACTATAAGTAAGAAATTGAGACAATTATTATATTTTGTCTCTAAAAATTAACTAGTATAAGCATCCACGAGTTGAACATATATTTTCGGTATTGATCTTGTAATTGCTTCGAATCTTGTCGGTTTTATAATTTAAATAAGATAATAAATTTAATTACACGTAGTATTTATGTTTCATTCGTTTATCTATTAATTCTCAAATAATATTTCTAATTCACTGTGTAAGAATTAATAGTCAGAATCTGCATCCTGAAGCATAGTAAATAATAAAAAATTCATAAAATAAAAAACATATAAAAATAATTCAAAATAAAATAATATATCTGAAATCCAAAATTGGCCAGGTTTTGTAGGTGGCGACTATAATTATAATTTTATATTGTAATAAATTATTATTTACTAATAAAAATATTAATTGTAAAGATTATGCGACACATATATATATATATTTTTTAATAGACTATTATGCTATATCTTCTTATAATAGTAGGTAATAAAAAAATTAATTGTAGAGATTAAGTGTCATGTGATGCGGTGAGAAAACTTAAAATATTTAACACACACACATATGATATAATATATTTTCTTGTTATAATATGGTTCTTATTTAATAGATTTATTAATTTAATAGTATTTTTAAATTGTAATATGATAGTATAATATGCTTTTATATTATAATATAGTTCTTATAAAATTATAATATGTATTTTTATTATAATATATATTTTTTAGTTTTATAATTTAATAATAAAAAATTAATTGTAAATGTTAATTGTAAAGATTGAGTATCACGTATGTTTTTTATTTCAAAGAGAGATTATAATATGTTTTCTTATTATAATAGGTTTCTTTATTTTAATTTTATAATAATAATTAATTAAAATATTGATTAATTAATTAAATTAATAGGCTTCTTACAATAATAGTAGATTATGTTTTTATATTGTAACATGTTTCTAATTTTAATAATTTGATAATAAAAAATAATTGTAGAGATATTTTAATTTATAATTTAATAATACAAATTTAATTATACAGATTAGGTTAATTGTAGATAATTTAATAATGTTTTTTTAATAAGATAGTTTAATATTTTTTCTTATTATAATAGATTTATTAATTTAATTTTATAATTTTAATATGAACCGCCAATAAATATTTAACTTATATATATATATATATATAGCTTCTAATTCCTCTTTCACAGAATCGATTTTTTCATGGTATTTCATATTCAATAGCAATCTTTCTCTCACTAAATTGTTACATTAGATAATTGGTCCAAAACCTTGACCAATGGCCCTTCAATCACGTGTAGGGGAGTGAGAAAAGTGATTGACTAGACCAAAAATGAATAATTATTATTAATAACTTGATGTAAAGACTTGACTAGAAACATGATTAATCCAATTTGTTTTATGGGAGACATCATATAAAATCATTACCTTTTTTTGATTACATTAGCTTGAGATGATTAGAAAGTGATTAGAGAGGCCAACAAATAAAACAATTAACACAACAAAATTTGCAAAATTAATACTAAATAAAAGCTTGTGGTTTTGTTTTGTCACCCAAAACATGATCAAGAAAAAAAATCTAACTAATGCTTTGCTTGCTTGCTTTATTGCTTTGCCTCCTCACAAGTCCTCTCACACAATTCTTAATATTCTCAAAAAGAAAGAGGCAAGATAAAAGCAAAAAACACAAAGACATGGTGGTCAACACATAAGTGTTTGTGTATGTTGTGTCTTCTCTAGCCTTTGTATTTTATGCCATGCAAATTTCTTATATGGGTTTGATGCCAAAAGATCATTAATTATGTCTAAATCCATTTTCTTGTAATTATCTTTATTAATCATCATTACCTTTCTTATTCATCAATCATTCTTGTTCTCATTGGTCATAAAACATAGATTAGTTAACTTAGCAACATTTGGGCTCCACTTTTAGTCTAAGCATCTATTATTATTATTATTATTATTATAATTGACTCGCTATAAGTGTCATATGCTCATTGAGTTTGTCTATACTCTATATCATGTGTGGTTATGGGGACGGTCCACACATATTATCTGTTAGGGTCTTAAATTAGGCTAGATCATAAGTTTAAGAAAAATTAATATTCACCGCAATAAGGAATCTAAAAAAATATGTCTTTATCAATAACGAGACCACGTAATTTAGAAACTCATCTAGAGCGTCTAAAAAAATCAGGGTCGCCCATGCTCTCTACTTATTATTATAATAATAAAGTAGATCTTTAGTTGGTGGACCATTATGTCAATTTTTATTAACTTTTCACTTATTTTATATTTTGATAAACTTATAAAATGAAAATCAATAAAATTTAAATTCTCCGCTAAAATGTAAATAAAGTTCAAGTGTTGCTTTCAAAAAGGGAAATTAATCGTCGGTCCCGCGAATCCCGTTTAATTAATAGCATGTGCAAATTTTCGATTAATTTTAGACGTGCACGCATTTTTCTTTTTTAAGATTTTTTGCATTTGAAGTATTTAGTGTGCCCATGGTGATCTTTTTTTTTTGAAATTGTTGGAAATCCTACTGTAAAACCACTCCTTTCGGACTTAAGCGAAACATGTAAAACATCCGGCTGTTCCAGGCTCTTACAAGAAACGCACTCCCTGAATTCGAATCCAGAACCTCAAGGTGAGATCTTGAACTCTACACCACCAGCCAGTCACTTCACTCTTACTTTCAAAATCATTCATCTGTTTTAGATCTTCTTCCATTTTTTTTTAAATGTGTTTAACAAATATTAAATTTTGAATTTGAAGCACATTAGACCTAACCGATCAAAAGACTAGCACAATAGATATGATTATTCAACTCACATATAAATATTTCCCTATAATTTCACCTATCTGATGAGGATATAGGATGGTCGTGATTATTTGCATCATTCTCATCCTCTATAAAGAATATGCTTCCTGAGTGTGTTACACATCTTACATGCAATCTCGAACCGATATGCACTCACACCATCAAACAAACTTAGGTTCCGATACCAATTAATATATATTGTTTCTAACTAACCAAAAGATTTGTTCAATAAATATGGTTTCTAAATCCACATATAAGCATTTTTTTTTCATAATTATACCTATCCAAAATGAAATATAAAATGACAGTGATCATCTATATCATAAAGAAGATTTGGGGACATCTAAGTAGAAGATAAAGTGTAATTATAATAAACAAAAGAAGAAGCGAAGATAAGGCAATGAGATTGGTATTTAATTAATAAAAAATAAAAGGGACAAATTTAGCTAACTCCAATCCCCATGTTTGTCACAAATCATTAGGGCAAATTAAATAAATGCTAGTGGTTAAGTTAATGGGTTTGGTATATCCCAAACATTAGAAAGAGGGGGAAATATTTTTGAAGTTTCTTCCTGTTATTGAGGAAAGGTGTCTTCCCATTTGAGGGAATTAAAATAAATAGATCATGCACATTGAAAATTATATTAAAGCAAAATATATTTAAAAATCAAAATTCAATTGTATGATCCATTGATTTGTTTTGTTTGGAAGTAAAACACATCACATCTTGTCCTTGATTTGATGGAAAGGGATAAGTAATTAAAGGAAGCAAGATAAAAGATGTATTTGATCAAAAATCTAATCATGCATTGATTTATTGGAATTTTTATTGTTAAATTTTGTTTTATTTTCCCCATAATTCTCTCAATCAAGTGTTGAATAATTTGCAAGCTTAGCTAGGCCAAACTTTTGACAAAAATTGTAAAGTATATAAAAATATTGAGCATATAAATTATACAAGAGTAATATTTTGTTTTGTTTCGAATCCAGATAATGTGTTTTTTATAAGAACCTGAGACAGTCGGAAATTTCATCTGTTTACATATTATGTGAAAAATATGTATCATTTCATTAAATACATAGAGATGATTAAAAAAAAGTTAACATATGTCAATGTTAGAGAAATACTTGTGTTTGGTGAATATATACCAAAAAAAAAAAATGACAATCAAATAACAAAACTTAAAAATACTTTGTTCTATAAAATGTTTTTTTTTTAAATAATTATTCGCTTTAGAAAATTAACCATATAAATTTACTACAAAGATTTATTCACCATTTGTTTACTTAAGTGAATTATTTTTTTTTAAAAAAAGTAACTAAATATATCGATTGCTTGAGCTACTAATATCTCATATTGAAAACAGTCTATAAAGAAGGTTGATTGTTGTCCTAAAATTTGACTTTAAATTGGGATCCTCAAATATAAGATAAGTTGGTCTTGACTGTTAGTTTTGTGATAAAAAATTTATCGATAGGAACCGCACTTTGTCAACTTTAACTTGTATATGGGTTAATAGAAAATTTATCGATAGTTTTGGTAGTAAAAATTATCTTTGATATTGATAGGATATATTTACGTTTGAAATTGTTAATCTTGAAAGAAGTTTTACTAGATGATTTAAAGAATATATTTAACGTCATAATTCACTTGAATTCGAGAGCTAGTTTCTCTGTAAAAAGAAATTATTTGTTTCTAAATTGAAAATTAAAATGAAAAAAATCTTAGCCTCCAAATAAAATGATATTAAAGAAAAGTCGGTGAGAAATATCAAATATTATTGTGTAAAAACAATTTAAAACCCACAAATTAAGATTAGACATAATTTATTTTTTATTTTTTATTTTTTTGAAAAAAAAGAGAGAGAATTAAAATCAAAGATAGTGGAGTGATGCATGGGGGAAAGTTGACAAGTGTGAGAGGTAAAAGAGAAGAAGAGCCACTGTGCTAAATTTGCATGGACCCTACAAATCTAAGCTACCTAGTAGCTGTTGCTCTCTCTCTCTCTCTCTCTTTCTTGTAATATTATCACCACCAAACCTCTCATTAGCTTTCTTCTCTAGCTGCTTATTATTCTACATCTTCCCTCCCTTCCTATTAGACAGTGGCGTATCCAGAAATCTCAGTCAGTGGGGGCAAATTTTTTTTCTTATCAAAATAATATATAATGAATTCATACATATTTTTTGAAATTATAAGATAATCCATATACTTTTAAAAATTATGAAATAACCCCTTATTTCTAAACTTATAAATTAACCCAAAATTTTAGAATTATATTTTTATCCTTAATTTCTAAAAATATCAATTTACTATAAAAATTTAAGTAAAAATTTAATTTTAAAATTATGTATTTTAAGTTTATGTCGTATATTATATACTAAATTTCCGCTAATTTATTGTAAATTTAATCATTTTTTTAATTAAATTATTAAAAACCTAGTGTTAAAATACAATATTTGTGCTTTAAACAACTATAAATAAAAAATAAATATACAAAATAATTATATTTATTTTAATATGAGAATATTTTACACATAACAACTATATACGACATGGTTTAGTAAAAGAATCACAATCAATATATCAATAAATTAGAATATCAATAACCAAACATAAGTATAAATATAGTTATTTTTATTTTTATTTAAACATAATGGAATCTCTATTCTTTTGCAAATGTAAAAACACATAAATGAGTGGATTTAAAATCAAAAATAGTTAATTATCTATACACATATAAATTAAATATAATTATTTTAGATATGTTTAAGAAATAAGATTGATGCAAAAGTGTATTGGAATTTTTTTAACTAATTTGGGCTTGGGCCTACATTTTATATTAAAAAATACAACTCAAAAAATTAATAAATAATGTATTTATGATTGTTGTTTAATTATTTAGATTTTCTAATATATATATATATATAATATTTATAAAATTTAAAAAAAAAAAAGTAATGGGCCCAGTGAGGGCAACTTAGTGGGTCCGCCTCTGCTATTAGATATAGCAACGGATTGCGACGGATCAAGATTTATCAATTTTAATTCTATATCGATTATAAATTTGGAATGAAAAATTATTTTGAATTTTATATATTAAATCTTGAATCAAAATAAAGGATTCTCTTGAATTCTAACGGAACGATTAACATATTTTATATTCAGAATAAAAAAAACGTGACAACTTAAAAGATATGAAATCTTGAATCTCCATCGTCTTCATATTGTTTTTTTTTTTTTTTTTTTAAATATTATTTTAAAAACAACAACAATAAATAATGAGTCAATTGGCTCGTCATTTTGCCGACAATGTTTGTTGAATTTTCAAGACCTTCCACGGTCAGTGTTAATTCTTCAATGTCGATTAAAATATCTATCTCGGCCTACTTCTTTGAAAACAGTAACTAATAAAGACTATTTAAAGATTCTTCCATAAACAATCATCTTTAGTGCCCACGCAACATAAAATTTCCAAATCTCACTATATAATTCAAGGTTATACGGGCTAAATTTGGATTAAGGACTCAAATATCATTATATGTCAGGTCCATGTATCAAGAGTAGCATTATGGGTCACTGTCTAGGCCCAATAAAAATGGGTTTCAGCCACTGGACAGTCGAGCCTACGCTCATGGCTCGCTTATAGGCCCCTGAATCCATCATACCTCCCTCCAAGGGATAGAGGCCACATGACTCGCAAGGTCTCCAGCAGACCCTAATCGTGCTACTTAATGTCTCAGTCGACAACACATGTGCAATGTCTCAGTCGATGTTGTTTCATGTTATGCAGTGCTATAGTAGACATGGCTCACTAGTCTACACACGATTAATTCATTCTTAATAAGGAAACTAATAATTGGGATCTAGACAAACTACTTACAATATGGTGGTATACTCCAAGTATAATAAGGATTACATATAATCTCGAATATCTAGGCACTCATAATTCAGTCACTACTCTATTACTTTTTCCTAAATAGGATTGAAATACGGTTCTTCCAAGGAATCCTAAACCGACTAAAGGGTTACTTCATAGCCTATAAAAGGAGAGGAGGTACAATGAATTGATTTGTTCAAGCTTTGGCTTTCACATCTCAAATCATTCATAACCCCCTAAACATTGGCCTACCGCCCCCATGATAATCTATGAAGACTGAGGTAACCATTCACCTTGTTCTTCTCCCTTTTGCGCTCATCACCATCACTGACTTGAGCGTCAGAGTGCCTACGACATTCAACAAACCGGTGGGTAAATAATTCACGATTACTTTGTCTTTGTTTTGCAGGACCGTTGGTGCCCATATTATATAAAATCCCGATCATAGGCCGAATGTGAAATTCAACGTCTATAAATTGGTACCCACTATGGGGTCTCGGTGATTCATAGCAAGCAAAGATTTCCCAGTCTATGATTTTCGGATCACTCATGGCTTCCGGAAATGAGAACGCCCCAAACTCTGTGTCTGCTCAATTGGCAATTTTTGTGATATTTTATATTGTACCGCAAGTGTACGGTGTCAAGTTTTAGTATAAATCAGTGAAATAGTGTCGAACCCACAGAGATTGCGTTAACTCGCACTAAATACTACAATTAATAATCTCAACTTTATTTAGACGATAATTAACAAAGATTTTAATAAATAAATATAAAAATAATTAGATATGAGGAACTAATACGATAGAGATTCTAGAGTCTG
Organism: Zanthoxylum bungeanum; assembly: GCA_019454045.1. NCBI lineage: Eukaryota > Viridiplantae > Streptophyta > Magnoliopsida > Sapindales > Rutaceae > Zanthoxylum > Zanthoxylum bungeanum. Next base: position 131,739 of record SKCR01027396.1, read on the forward strand.
ATTTCACCTAGCTGTCGCCTATGTATTTTTCATGCCAATTAATCATTGTTCAGTTATAATGTTTATAAGTCAAGATTCCGAAAATATCCACTCTCTCTCTCGAGCATCAGTGAAAATATCATTAACTACAGACTTCGATATCTCTATAAAAATCTAGTAGTTAACAACTTATTACGCTTTGTGATTCTATATTAACGACTTCAAAGGAACTTATATATTCTCTCGAACTCTATAAAACTCATAAGTTATATTTTCTAGATCTATTCAAAATCCCCTCTCTCGAGTGATAGATTCTAAACATATATCATCATATTTGTGGCCATCAAACACAAAGCATTAAACTCAAAAGAATATAAATAACTCAATAAAACTTCATAACAAATTTGCAAACAATACAAGGTTCAAGCATCAGTTACATCATTCTCCACAATTAAGAAGTTTAGTTCATGACAATAGATAAAAACAATGATAAACAAGTCATTAATCTAATGGAAATCATTATAGTTCAAAGAAAGAAACAAGAAGATAAAATCCGAATTGAATCTCTTGCTCTTCGGACGTCACCGTCTTTGTCTCCTCTTGTCGCTCTTCAATCCTCCTCCTTGGATCTCTCTAAAATATGTATTTTGGTGTTTTGTGTTGTGTATTAGCCTCCTCTTTTAGGTTTTGGACGAACTAATCTATTTATAATAAAGCCTTGTGGTCATAATACATGTTAAAAACCCTAAATTTCTGTTTCTGGTGCGCGTGTCCCGCAGCGTCGCGGCGTCTGGGCTTGGGCGCCGCGGCGCCAAACCCTCGGTTTTTACTATAGAGCTCGTGAGGCGTCGCGGCGCCAGTACGTTTTTTCCACTGGTGCTCACGCGTTGTTTCCTGTTGCTCCCGCGCTATCCGATGCCTTCACAAAGTCTCAAAACACATCGAATTGGTCCATTTCCTCATGTATTAATGCTCCTACAATTAAAACATAAAACAAACTAAAAAAACATTAAATGATATGGAAACTAACAAAATATTAAGCTGCCAATGCAGGAATAAGTGGGTATAAACCACACTTATCAAACACCCCCAAACTTAAGGTTTTGCTAGTCCCGAGCAAAAGATAAAAATAAAAACTAAATTTAAATTAACAAATAAAAATTACTAAATTAACTAAGCCACTTTCGTAGGGATCACGATTGCATTTAGCGTATGCAACAAGCCTTTAAACCTCTAAGCGACCCTAGTGGACGAGTTATAGTCTCGTGAGGGCTTACAACGACGACACCCACAAACGTCATTCACACACAATCATGCAAAAATATAAAACAAATAAAAAAATAATTAAAATAATCCCGATAGTTATGCACAAAATTGTCCTCAAAGAGTGCTTATCAATGAAATCAGAGAACCTTCAAAGTACGTAATTCAGCTCAGATCCAAGTTCCTGAATAATTCATCTAGGCTAGACTCACTGTGTGTGTAAAGGTTCATTCACATCTTGATTCCTAAGTAAGCTAACTTAATGATTTCGTTTAAAAATTGAGATCGATGGGTCAAACCAACTTAGATATCTCAAGTATGCTCTGTAATTGCTTTATTTTGTGCTCAGTTTGGTATGATTTTTCTTTTCTTTTTCTTGTCTCTTTTTGCACTTTTTTTGAACCTTTTCTTTTCTTTTTTCAACTCATCTACCCTTTAAGGTAGCATTTCTCCTCATGGTGGTCCTAATACTCGCCCATGGGTAGCTTCACGTTTATCGGTTATAGGTGGTTTATTTTCTTTCTTTAGAGATTTTTTTTCTTTTATTTCTATCCATACCATACATTATAACACTAGCAAATCAAGATAGATATCTAAACAAATGGTCATTCATCGACATGCAATTTCTTCAACTAGTCACCTTGTCAACTACTTAAGTTTTCACTGCTAAAAACCTATAATTGAGTGCTTACGAGTCAAACATAGATCAACTACTCAAGGCATTAGATAAAAGTAAATTGGACACTTATCGTTTCTAAAATTTCACCCATAAAGAAACAGTATCATCATATGATTTATGCTTTACTATCAAAGACTAAAAACAAGAAATTATTTTATATATATATAAATAAATAAAAAGTAAACAACATGCACACACCCCCAAACTTAAAACTTGCATTGTCCTCAATGTAAGATAAAAAAAAATAAAGAACAATAGTGATGAACAACACTACCGTGCATATAGTTGATCAGGTTCTTGCTGGTTAGAATTTGGTTGCGCGGGCATTGTGTGTTTCGTGCTACCTGCATAAATAACATGCAAATTAATAAATAGCACAAAATAAACTAAAATAAATAAACAAAAATAAACAAGATGCAAATGCAAGGGTTGCCTCCCCGCTAGCGCTAAATTTAACGTTTTCAGCCAGACGTAACCACCCAAATGGTCATGGTGGCTTAAATGTAGTGAACCGGGTAATCTCATATGTTTTCTTCTTTGGTATCCACCGGTTCTTATGACATGAAAAAGACAGCTTGGCAGGCTGTGACAGTTTATCCATATATAGTCCCCCAGGATATGTAGATTGTCCCTCAGTGGGAATTCTGGACTGCATTTCGGTAAAATTGGCTCGGCCTCATTTTTAACCTTCCAGGGATCATCTCTAAGTGAGCAGTGACCTTTCTTTTCCTCTTTTTGCGACGCTTTGGGAGTGGTTTCAAGTTTAGCTGTGGATAATTTTCTTTTATGCACGGCTGTAATACTGATTTACCCTGCGTGTTTGCAACTCCCTTCTCTACTATATCTACCATGTGACATTCTGCATCACCTTGAAGACTCGGCATGGTTCTGAAAGCACTGAAGGTGACTTTTTTATATTTGCTGCCTAAATCATGAGAGGTGTCTTTAATCTCTTTTCCGCTCCTAAGGGTTATGACTTGACATTGCTCTTTGAGGTTGACTTCAGTATTACTATGAAACACCCATTTCTGTTGATTGGCCATGGAAGAAACAAGAAGCCTAATTTGCGCTTCTAAAGATTTCAATGTTGCCCCATATTGCCCATATGTGTTTCAATGTTATCCAGCCTTGACTCATTCTTCTCAAACCTCTCTGAAGCTGTAGATACAAATGTGCTTATGAGGTCTTCTAAGGAAGGTTTCTGCTCATCTCTTGGATAGTTTAAGCCATGAGGAGTTTGCAAGATGTTCTCCATATTAGCATATGAAAAATTTGGAAGATAATAATTAGACATATGACTGCCTCTATAGTTGTTGAAATTCCGATTGTTCATTTACTGTACTTGTTCAAATCCTGCTCCTCTGTTGGGTAAAATCATTCCATTAGCAGAAACAGCTCCAATAAACGGTTGGCTCATTTGATTTGTCAATACTTCTAGATGAGTCGTGAGGGACGATACTTGAGCTATCAGTGCACCAATAGGATCTGCCATTGCTTATTTTCCAACTCTCCTCGTACGAAAGAAAGAAGAATATATATATATATATATATATATATATATAATATATATATATATAATATATATATAACAATAAAATATATATATATATATAATAAAATAATAAAAACAAAAAAAAAAAAAACAAAAAAACTTAAGACAAAAATAAAGAAAAAAAAAATCTAAATTAAAGCTAAGATTACTTGGTAATGGTATTAATGTGAATTAAACAAACAATCCCCGACAACGGCGCCAAAAACTTGTTGTGATATTTTATATCGTACCGCAAGTGTACGGTGTCAAGTTTTAGTATAAATCAGTGAAAGAGTGTCGAACCCACATGGATTGCAATCCAACTTTATTTAGACGATAATTACAAAGATTTTAATAAATAAATATAAAAATAATTAGATAGGAGGAACTAATACGATAGAGATTCTAGAGTCTGATTTCACCTAGCTGTCGCCTATGTATTTGTCATGCCAATTAATCCTTGTTCAGTTATAGTGTTTATAAGTCAAAATTCCGAAAATATCAACTCCCTCTCTCGAGCATCAGTGAAAATATCATCAACTACAGACTTCGATATCTCTATAAAAATCTAGTAGTTAACAACTCATTACGCTTTGTGATTCTATATTAACGACTTCAAAGGAACTTTATTTATTCTCTTGAACTCTATAAAACTCCTAAGTTATATTCTCTAGATCTATTCAAAATCCCCTCTCTCGAGTGATAGATTCTAAACATATATCATCATATTTGTGGCCAGCAAACACAAAACATTAAAGTTAAAAGAATATAAATAACTCAATAAAACTTCATAACAAATTTGCAAACAATACAAAGTTCAAGCATCAGTTACATCATTCTCCAGATTAAGGAGTTTAGTTCATAACAATAGATAAAAATAATGATAAACAAGTCATGAATCTAATGGAAATCATTAGAGTTCAAAGAAAGAAATAAGAAGATAAAACTCGAATTGAATCTCTTCATCTTCGGACGTCACCACCTTTATCTCCTCTTGTCGCTCTTCAATCCTCCTCTTTGGATCTCTCTAAAATATGTATTTTGGTGTTTTGTGTTGTGTATTAGCCTCATCTTTTAGGTTTTGGATGGATTAATCTATTTATAATAAAGCCTTGGGGTCATAATACATGTTAAAAACCCTAAATTTCTGTTTCTGGTGTACGTGTCCCGCAGCGCCGTGGCGCCTGGGCTTGGGCGCCGCAGCGCCAAACCCTCAATTTTTACTATGGAACTCGTGAGGTGTCGCGGCGCCAGTGCGTTTTTTTCCACTGGTTGTCACGCACTGTTTCCTGTTGCTCCCGTGCTGTCCGATGCCTCCGCAAAGTCTCAAAACACATCGAATTGGTCCATTTCCTCATGTATTAATGCTCCTACAATTAAAACATAAAACACACTAGAAAACTATTAAATGATATGGAAACTAAAAAAATATTAAGCTGCGAATGCAGGAATAAGTGGGTATAAACCACACTTATCAGCAACCCTTAAAGAATGCTTATGAGTGTTGGAGGAGGACAATCTCACAATGCGGAGCACCAACACAAGCCTCCAGAAGCAATTGGAGCAGATGAACTCGACTTCTCAGTGGTGAGGACCCCAAGGTCACCCTCAGCAGACCTATCGTTCAGACCGACCCCTTGAGGGCATTCGATGATGCAGGTAGCGACAATCCTCCACCAAATGACCTTTCATAGAGCCGCCAACAGTCCAACGACTCCTATCCGATGGACCCAACTTAACAAGTCATTGCTAGCATGCACAAGGAGTTGGAGGAGTTCAAAGAAGTGATTCTCTCCAACCTACCCGAGGTGAGGTTACCGATCAGGAAGAGTCAAACCGGGACAATATCATATATCCTTTTTTTGGAATCTATCACTTCCGTAGAGCTTCCACATAAGTTCAGCTCCTAAACATGAGGCTATATAACGGATCCACAGACTCGGATGACCATATTGTCTATTACAAATATAAGATGATATATATGGCCTTGACCCTACACCAATGGGAGCTAGGAATGTGTTGGGGCGAATGTGGAACCCTTAGGGTCGTATCAGAGCCCCGAGCAGCGGAAATGGGTCTAACTCATGGATATCAAGTATGAGTAGAATTTTAAATTATTTAATGAAATACTATATTCCATTGTGAGTGTATAGAAAAAAATCGGGACTGAATCGGAGTCCCGAAGCTTAAGAACGAAGAAAACAAATTTAGCGTGCGTCAAGGGTGCACACGTGCATGAGGTCGCGTACTACAGTGGGCGCACACACTGTAGCGCCTAGCTCTCCTCACATTAATTTTTTTGTTTCTTTGTTTGTTCATTAAATTTCCTTCAGCTCACTTTTTAGTGAGCTGGATGAATTATGGTCTATTATCTTAATTACTTCCAACTCTCCCTAAACACTTCAAAAACACCAAAAATTAGTTTTTATTATCAAAACTAACATCAACACATGTCATAGAAAAAAATTCAAGCTTTTCAAAATTTCAAATATTTTTACAAAAATATAAATTTATTTTAAATACGCATTTGCGTAAATTTGAATCCAATACATATACCAAATTAGAATCCCAATAAGAAATATATCGTGAACAATTCTAGGTCATCCAAAGGTGGTTAAGTAATTCTAGAATGGTAGCCATAGTTATAAGTTTTAATCTAGAGTTCCAAACTTTAATTTTATGTTTATGTCTAACATAAATATTTTGACTCAATTACAAGCATATTGTGTTTATACTTGCAAAGCATTCTAACCCAATTTATTAGCCTTATTTCAACATTAAGTTATATGATCATGCATCCAATACATAAAAGAACATAACTTAAGAGAAGTTCAAACTTACCTAGTAAGCTTGATGCAAAGATCCAATCTTCTTCTCTTTGTTGAAATGGTAGGAGAACCTCTAAGGTTTGCAAGCTTCACTTCAAGATCCAATCTTGATTCCAATGTTAGCAAGCTTCAATCCAACATCCAATCTTGATTTCTCCTAGATGGAATGTTGTAGAGACCTCACAAGCTTCTCTAAACACTTCTCTAACTTAGGCTAATTTCTCTAAGAATTTGCTTGTACTTAGTTTTCTCAAGCTTTTACTTTTCTTAATTAAAAAATTTTCTAAAGCTTGCTATTTATAGCAAAACTTAGGTAATATTTAATTAATAAAAGTTGTAATCAACTTTTATGTGTGCTTCATCCAATATTTCCAAATATGTATAATTAGGTGTGACTAATCTCCATTGTCTCCCACTTTGATTTAATCCAATTAAATCAAGTCAATGATTAAGAAATGGATTAGTTAAATGTTTGTCACTTTGATTCAATCCAATTAAATTAAGCCAAAACCACCTATTATTACATACTTACAATTAACATAATATCCTCAAATGGTATAGATAATTATGATCTTACAATTAAGTCTTTGTGTAATTATTGAATTAATCCAATTAGGTAAAAGTAAATAATCAATGTTATCAAATAACACTTGATTATCTTAATTGATAATTATAATATCGAATATTATCTTTTATCAAAATTAATCGTATACCCGAGTGCTCAACGAGAACACTTCATATTGGGACTAGGGGTGAGCACCGGTTCCGGTTCTACCCGAAACCGGTTGGAACCGGACCGGTTTTCGGGTTTGGAACCGGAACCGGTTGTAATCGGGTAGGTTCCGGTTCCAAAAATGAAGGAACCTATTTTATCCGGGTAGGTTCCAGTTCCAAAATGGTCGGAACCAGACCATGGAATCGGTTTATATGAACATTTTGAGATTTATATGAATATTTAGAGATTTAAATTTCGGTGCTCTGAGATATTTCTTTTAATTCATCTATTTTTTGCTAAATTTTTAGATTGTGTTTTCTGATATTGTAACAATTATGTTTGCTGGGAGCTTTGTTGGCATTGCGTGTGCTCGCTCTCTGCATTATCAGTTCTACTATTTGTATGTAAGCTAGACAAAATACTTTTTTTTTGTGATTGATTTGGTAGCATAATTGTGATGCTTATAGTTTCCAAAGTTGTTTTCTTCACTTGATCCAACTTTAGCAGGCCAAACTGTATTTTCAATTGGAAGAGCAAAAGTATTCTCAAAGTTTGGACAAAAAGCAAATCCATTTTGTGATGCAGTGTGATATAAATTCTGGACTCCCATATTATAATATAGCATGAATTGTATTTTAGCATGTCTTAACTTTTTCCTTGAGCAGAAGGTGTATGCTTTGGTAGTGTTTGTCAATTTTAATGTCTTGTGATTAAGTGTTTATCATTCATTTTAATTAAAATATTTTTCATTTTCTTCGTTCTTGAGTTTCCGCACTCCGATTTGGTCCCCGTTTTTTCCTACGGACTCATATCAGAATGTAGTTTTCATTAAAATATTTTAAAATAGGGTAATTCAGAACCGGACTGGAACTAGATTGGAACCGAATAATAGGGTACCCTGTTTAATTGGGTAGGTTCTGGTTCCACTTAGTGCGGAACCGAATTTTTCCGGGTAGGTTCCGGTTCTATGCGGAACCGGAACCGGTTTTGCTCACCCCTAATTGGGACTCTAAGTTCAGACATGTTCGTCATATAAGCCTAGTTAATATGTATTAGGGGTGAGTAAAATCAGTTTCGATTCCGGTTCTGCATGGAACTGGAATCTACCCGAAAAAAAATCTGTTCCTAACTAAGTGGAACCAAAACCTACCTAATTAAATATGGTACCTTATTAATCAGTTTAAATTCGGTTCCGCGTGGAACTGAAACCTACCCAATTAAATATGGTAACCTATTAATCGGTTCCAATTTGGTTCCGATCCGGTTCTGATTTACCATATTTATTTTCTGTTATCAATTTTTGAAAATACAATTATTTCTAACACTAAAAAATTACATAATATTATTGGCAAATGTCCATACAAAAATAAAACAATAAATAAAATTACATATTGTATAATATTTTTGACTCAATACATAATATTCTTATAAGAAGTGCCTAGGTTTAATTAGGTTTTAATTTGGGTTATGAAATTGGGTTTAAATTGGGTGTAAATTGTTTCCAAAATTGGTTCTAAAATCGGTTCCCAAAATAGGTTCCGGTTCTGGTTCCGAAATTCGGTTCCCAAAACAGGTTCTGGTTCTGGTTTCAAAATTCGATTCCCAAAACAGGTTCCGGTTTCGACCATTTTGGAACCGGAACCAGACCGGTTAAAATCGGTTCCTTCAATTTGGAACCGAAATCGGACCGGACCGGTTGTAACCGATTTCGGTTCCAAATCCAGAAAATCGGTCCGATTCCAACAGGTTTCGGGTAGAAACGGAACTTGGTCTCAGCCCTATGTACGCAACGGCCACCTCCGAATTCGCGAAGAACACGAACGACCTTTCTGAACTATACAAGTCGAGGTCATCGTATATGTTTAACAATCCTTCCATCGTAAGCTTTCGATTTGTGCTTAGGAAACATAGAATACCCCATCAAGTTTCTGAGGCGCACATCTCGTGTCGACATGTCCACGATTCTTTATAACTGATGCGATCCACCCTAGGTGATCGACTTTGGCCAAAACTTTAAGAATCGTGACTTTACTCACATGGATATCTAAACCATTTATGGTACCCATACGAGCCGACGGATCCTATCTTACTTCGCACTTGATTACCGAGTGCATCGGTCCACACCCAAAGAACATCTAGAGGCTAGACCATGAAAGGTTTCTGACATACATGACATCAAAGTGTGGAGGATCTCACACAAAATCAATGCTATCATATAGTCAAATGATTAAATATGCTACTCGACTCGAGTAGATTCCTATTAACGGTGATTTGTACTTTCAACTATTAGGAATCACCTGTGAGTCATTCAGTATTCGGACCAACCAATATCCACATGTCTATACGAGCTTCCAAAGCTCATGATACATCATGTTAAACCATTGGAACTCCAATTCCAATATACGATATGTGCTAGTCTTCTAGATTATATGAATTCGAACGTATTCCAAAACCCATGACTATGAATATTTACTTTAAGAATAATTTATAATAGTAATACTTATCCCAATGTCGGACCACCTAATGTCCAGTATTACTACAACACTATTCTAAGGTCGATGTCATACTTAGCATATCTATACATCAATCTAATACGTATAATGACAATAAAATTAATAAGATATGAAATGAAAAAGTAGTTATTTTATTAATAAATAATAAAATGTACAATTCAGATTGGCACTCCAAGCAACAACTCCAACAGAATGTGCAAACTATTCGGAGAGATGCTTGCAGGCCCAGCCCTCAATTGGTTCATCAACCTCCCCCACCGGTCAATCAGATTGTATCATGAGCTAGCAAACAAGTTTATGGAACACTTTGCAAGCTTTTGTAAATTCGAGAAGACCATGAACGACCTCAATGCGATCCAACATTGAAAAAACCTTATCCACCCTGAGACTTTGTATTCAATTCTTTCACTCGACATGGTGAGTCTAACCTCTATCGATGGAGGGAACCTATACCTCAGCATCATCTCCCTCATTGATTGCTCGATCACTTGACTAGTAGGGTTCCTGGTAAAATATATTTGTTGGTTCACTTGTGCTTGGAGTTCCACTCAACTCCCCCAAAATAGGTAAAGTCCTAAGTGGTCGAACATCCTTGGGTTTTTCTAAAGGTGACTCGGCTATTGTCAGCATCCTTGCTTCACCTGAACGTCCATATGACAATTTAAAATTGGCCTCTTCTCCAGACGACTCACTTAGAGATCTAGAGCACCTATAAGGGGACCCATCATACATCTTTATAGGGGTGTCATTAGAACCCATTGAACTCTTACTCGACATAAGTTCAGACGACTACACTGTGATTCAAGCCTACAAATAATTAAATCTTCTAAGTCTCTACGTCTTAGAGATTAAACAACTCTAATACCAAGAACACAATTCTCTTACACTACTAAACCCTAACATATCAATATCACCTAAATGATCAAGAACAGTATGAATCTACCTAAGAATACTTTGAAGGATGCGAAGAACAATAGAAGAGGAATGTAGAATACCTTGAAGATTAGGAGAGCTCTTCCAACTTACTAAACGTGAGAGTTTTTGAGAATACGAGCAAATGAGCCTCCAAATCCTATTTATGCACACCTCTCAATTTGTGCTTCTTTTTCCCGCCTAAAGCCACCTCGAAACACTCGCTAGGGCTACATTAGCAAACGAACATAGGCCCAAAACCTTTCGGGCCCATCTCATAGAGCCAAACTGGGCTCAACCCGTAAGAAATGACTAACCTTACTGTCGCATGAGGACCTTATGTATTCATAGGAGGAATAAGTTGAGGTCGCTTGGAAAAGGTTAGTCTTCCACACCCTTGACCAAGATCAGAATTGTTCATGTTCTCTAAACGACAAGAAAAGATGCCTATATAGCTTAAGCGACATAAAAAGCAGCGTGCTCCCTTTAGTCGATATATGGATATACTTATTAAATTCCAATAGACCCAATCGGCCTCCATCCATGACATCTTCTCTAAACGACATGGAATGAATGACATATTCCCTAGTCGACATCAAAAGGGCATCTGTATGATCTAGGCAACACGACATGGCTCTTGGTGTAGCAAATATCTAAATACCACAAATTAGTTCAGCTGACACAACCTTCAGTTGGCAGGTAAATGGTTAATACAACTAAATATATTTGTAGAAACATGCACGTGAGCAATACCAATTGGCACAATAATTCCAGTCGACATTGCAAATTCAAGTCAGCAAGAGTAGTCTCAACCAACATTACCCTCTGTTGATGTAGCATCAGAATCCAGTCAACATTAAGTAAATGGTATAGTGAGTGAGAAGACCTGAACCTTTAACTGGTCCAGACGATGTTAAAGACTCCTTCAGACCTTCTTCAGGTCTATTCGATTGTAGATTATTATGAACCTTCATTTGGTCCAGTCGACTTGAACATTTCCCACGGCCCTCGCCAGGTCAGGTTCAAGACTTGGACCTTCATCTCAACCAGATGACACTGAAAACTCGGCTGAACCCTCATCAGGTCCAGTCGCCTAGAGATTTACTTGGACCTTCATCTGGTCCATTCGATGAGAATATTCTTCGAGACCCTCGTCGGGTTAGGTTGAATACCTGGACCTTTATCTGGTCCAGTCAACGAGAATATTCCCCGAGACCCTCATCTAGTCAGGATGAAAACAAGGAACTTCAACTGTTTCAGATGTCATCGAAGACTTCCCTGGACCTTTTTCAAGTCTAGTAAAGTGGAGATTATCCTGGAACTTCCTCTAGTTCAGTTGATGGGACATTTCCTATGACCTTCGTCGAGCTAGAGAATCTCCTGAACCATCAACTGGTCCAGTCGACCGAGAAAAATCATGGAGCCTCATCTAGGTCCAGTCGACGTAGCATGAATTTCATCCGGTCTAAGCAACGTTAGTATTCTAAATGACATGGTGATTTCATAAGACATAATCGTGGAATACTCTCTAAGCCAAAGACACATTGACTTAGAAAGTATGGGAAAAATATACAGGAAAAATTTGGGTCAAAAATTCAAATGTCATTATGTCTCAGGCCCACACATTAGACTTGTATCAGAATAATATCTGGGTTACTGCATAGGCCCAATCAAAGTGGGCTCTAGCCACTGAAAAATTGAGCCTACACTCAAAGCTCGCTTATAGTCCTCGAAATTCATCACACCTCCTTACAAGGGATAGAGTCCACACGACTCACAAGGTCTCAAGCAGACCCTAATCGTGATACTTAATATCCTAGTCGACAACACACGAGCAACGTCCCAGTTGAAGTTGCTTCATGTTATGCAGTGCCTCAGTAGACATGACTCGCCAGTTTACAAGTGATTAATTCATTCTTAATAAGGAAACTAAGTATTGGGATCTAGACAAACTACTTACAAATACTGTGGTATACTCCAAGTATAATAGGGATTCCACATAATCCAAGATATCTAGGTACTCTTTATTCACTCACAACTCTACTACCCTTTCCTAAATAGGATTGGAATACAGCTCTTCCAAGGAATCCTAAAACGACTAAATGGCTACTTCACAACCTATAAAATGAGAGAAGATATAAGTGATTGATTCTTTCAAATTTTGACTCTCACACTCGATATCTCAAAATATTCAACCACTTAAATATTAATATACCGCCCTCACGATAATTTAGAAGACCGAGGTAACCCTTTGTCTCGTTCTTCTCCCTTTTGTGTCCATCACCATCACTGACTTGAGCGTCGTAGTACCTACGGCATCCACCACACTGGTGGGTAGTTACTCCACGTCCACTTTGTCTTGGTTTTACATGATCATTGGTGCCCATAATATACAAAATCTCGATGATAGGCCGAAAGCGAATTCAACGTCTATAAATTATGTTATAAAATTATTTAATAATTTAAGCTTTTGAATCGAATGAGATTTATGACATGAAAGATTAAATAAATATATGTACTTTTCATTTGTACATCTTAATTCGTTATTATCATTTACCTTTGTTAGTTCAATCCATCTGATAATACATTTGACGGGTATATAAAATATCAACATTTTAAACGTAAAATGATAAAGAATTAGTACATAAATGTCTCTACTAATGCCATGTGATTATAATCTATTGATTAATATACAAATTTAATATGTTATGATGATTTATTCATAATGTTGACGGCTGATTTTGGTCTCAGGGCAATATGAGAATATTACTCACGAGACAATCCTCCCTCAATAGTGAATTTATTTGGTTATGGGGGACCAAAAGCAAACTTAGCAGAAGACAAATAATACGCCAATCGACAAGGAGATTTAACGTGGTTCGGCGGATCTTGGTCCGACCTACGTCCACGGGCGCAAAAAGGATGATACTTTTATTATTCAAACACGCTTCTCAGCTCTGCTTCTTGTTTTTTACAAGTCTGATGGTAATGATTCTGATGATCCTTTACACACATTTATAATAACAGAGAAATCAGATTCCTTCTAGCATAAGGATTCCCAGTTGAAACAATCTCTTTTTCCTATAAGGATTCCTAATCCGAAACTGACTTCACTTTATTTATCCTATCAGGACACTGACTTATCAGTTTCCGTGTGAAAGTAGGATAATTTTATCCCTTTTCCTCGTAGAAATGGATGTCTTATCTTCTGGGCATGCTTCGCCATATGGTCAGTCTAGACATGGTCGGCCATCATGGGCTTCTGAGCTGAGAATACTGTCACCCGGTCTCAAGTGTTCGGTCGACTATCGCCAAGTGCTCGGTCTCTTACTCATGTGGTCGGGTCGATATTTAATGATTTCGAACAAGATGGGAATTACCCATTTTACCCATGCCGTGCTGCTTAACTGTCATAGGGCCTTTTTTACACCGCCCACATCTGTCCCATAGTTCTTGGTTCCAACGAGTATGCGAGTTGGTGCCGGGAACTATAAAAGAGTAGTTTTACTGGCGTGCTACCATAATGTCCTCGGTTCCGAATGTCCTGCTCGGCTTTGATTCCTTTTTCCCGTCAAAATAAAACCTTTCACCGCTTTTTCGGGCACTTCTTTCTCGAGACGCGCAGTCGTCACATCTGCTTTAAATGCCCATCAAATCACCTTTTAGGGTTTTACCCTCAACCAGACACTTATCGAGCATCTGTCTGTTTCCCGCCAAAAGCGAACAAGGTTAGCCGTCCGCTGCTATTGCCAAAATGCTTTCGATCTCAACCGTTCATACATTTTTTAGAACTGCTCCTGAAGTCGACACCTGGGGCACATCCGAGACTCTATTCTGATCCGACGATCAGAATTATTCCGACGTTGTAATGAGAAGGTGAATCGATATCCTTGCATCTGTTTGGCAAAATTTCATCAACTTCAAAAACTCTTCTTCCTTTCGGCTACGAAACGTCTGATTTAGTTTTACCCAAAGCTTCTCAACGTATTCTCCATTTTCCGAGCAGAGATCAAGTAAGTTTCCCGAACGACCTTCTTCCTTTCCTTTTTTTTCTTGCTTGTTGTGTTTTTTGTTGTAGATTTCATGGTTTTTGTCGGATGTTGCTAGGGCACTTAGAACTTCATAGATTTAGTTTTCCTGGAAACTTAGGATAGCTTGCGAACCCTTGGTCGTTTTCAAACATATGGTTGTAGACTGATATTCCCCTTTTATTTCTCGGATGCCAAGGATGTCTGACGACATATCTCCTTCTGCAAACCCTGCAAAACCCTTGACTCCCCTCGCTGAAGAGCTCTCCTCGGGCTCGGGAGCACCTAGTGTAGAAGACCTCGACACTACCCCCACCCCTTCTAAAATCAAACAGGACACGTACCATCAGAGGGTTCCTCGGAAGGATCTGGAGCCCGGTGGCTTTGAAAGCTCGGCTCTGGACATGGATCGGCCTTCCAAGATAACCGAGGATGATCTAGCACTGCTTCAGCAATGGTACGACATCCCGATAGATATTGCTCTTGAGGTTCCTCTCATATGCGACCGTGCCAGTCAGCCCGACGAAGGTTCTGTGGCCCTTCTTCCAGCTTTCTTCGAGTGTGGGTTCCGGCTGCCAATTCAACCTTACTTCGCCTGGATGTTGGCCGAGATGGAGATTGACCCCTGTCAACTGAGTCTAAACATCTGGAGGATCTTGGCCGGGTTGTTTGTAGCTTGGCATCGGGCGGGGCTCGGTGAACCTTCTTTTGAAGAAATGAAGAGGTTATACCGGTTAAAGGCCAACCCAAAGACTCACCATGATTGGTACTACCTTTCTGCCTATGCCTACTCGTCAAACGTTGTCCGCAAACTCCCCGACTCCAACAAGAATTTCAAAGATCTTTGGTTCTGGGCCACTGGAGATTGGGGACGGGCACTGAGATCGTATGAAGAGGAGATCTTGGTCCCAGACATCTTCAGAGCGGGAGGTCAGGAGTTAAACCTTTAGTTTTCCTGCCCTTAGTTTTTATGTTTCGATTCTCACCCCTTTTTTGTATTCCTCCTAGCTTGTTGGAGGGATGCTCTCAAGGTCTCCCGCCAGGTCCGGAAGCGGGTTGGCTGGGCTCGGCGATATGCCGCCCATTGGAGGGAGTTGGTAAATGATACGGCATTTGCTGAATTGGGACTTGTTCGGGCCGTTCCTCCCAGGGTCCCGGGTCGGATATGAGGTTTCTCACTGATTTTTCTAGCAGTTTCCCATGTTTTTTGTTTAACATGTACGCAGGTCCTGTACTGACCACTTTTCTTGTTTCTGCCTTTGCAGGTATGTCGAGGAGACCAAAATACCTCGATCGGTTGACCGGTGCCTCAAAGAAAACTAGCCCAGGTGGAGCCGTACTTCTCGGAAATGGCCTGAAACTTCCGAGGCTGAAAATGTGGCTGAAGAGATGGAGCGACCGAGCTCTCAAGGTCTGTCTTCGCCTTCCGGGGTGCCTTCGATGGGTGCTGCCCGCCCTGGTAGTCCTCCAAGGTCTTCTAGAAGAAGGAAGCGTCTGTTTGGTGCTGTGGACCCAATACTAAGTCGGGAGTTGGAGGAGGAACGGGCTCAGAGCAAGGGGACTCCTGCTCGGCATGAGAAAAGGGCGTCGGGGGGTATTTCTAAGAAGCAGAAGGGTTCTGTGATCCTTGGTGTTGACGACCTCAGGAAGGATATTAGGGAAGCCACTTCTCACCTGGTGCCGGCTTTCAATGAGCTGGCCGAGGCCGTACCTCCAGAGAAGATTCCGGGGTTCGAGGACCTTTCCCCCGAGGAGGTGGTTGCGGAGCTATGTTCTCAGATGGCTAAGGTTGTGTTACTTTCCCTCATTCCTGCTGTGTCTTCCTGACTTAGTTTATTTTCTGATTCTTTTGTTTCTTCTTGGCAGGCAAACTACCTTACGGCCAAGAATAATGACCTCTTTTTGAGCATTTTTTCCGAGGGCGGCCAAGCACAGAGGCTCCAAAACCATCTTACGGAAGTGGAGGCCAGGCTGGCTGATAGTTAAGAGGCGATAAAGAGTCATGAGATAGCTGAGGCCATCAGTACAAACAAAGCTTTTAGGGCCGCTGCTTCGTTTGAGAAGAAAAATGCCGACGCTGCTAAAGAGGATTTGAAAGCTGCTCAGGCCGAGATTAGGGTCTTGCAGGTGGAGGTGAGCAATGAACAATCTAAAGTGCGGGCCAAGGATGAAGAATTGGCGAGGCTTCGTGACGAGCTTAAGAGGAAATAGGTTGAGTTGAAGGCCGAGAGGATGCAATCCATCTTGAAGGGGTCGGTGACTGTGCTGAGATTATACCAACGGTGCTGCCCGACCTAGACATGGGGCCAATCCATGCAGCCATTCGTTTTTGCAAAAGGGAAATGTCCGAGGAGGAGTTTCAGAAGTGGCTGCCCCTTCCCCCGAGGAGGTGATGGATCCCGACCTAATTCTGATTGCCCCGGTCCTCCCAGCTCCTCAAGAAGACCGACCTGATGCCCCTGCCACAGAATAGATCCGGCCTGAGGTTCTTCCTGCTGAAGAGGTCCGTCCTGAGGTCCCTCCGACCCTTGAAATTGCATTTGTCGAGGCCTCTCCGGGTGTCGATGTGGGAGCTGCTGTTCCTCCTCCTGAGGTCGAGTCAAGCCAACCGCCCTCTGGTCCTGCTGAAGGAGAGTTATCTGCCCATGCGCGGGCTGACTGAAAAAAGGGGTAACCCGAACGGGGCCCCGTGTAGATTTTGACAAACTTTTTTTTCTTGTGATAAATTTTTCTCATCTGTAACTTAAGCAATTAAATATATGATTCATGTGTTTCTTATGTCTTTCATAATCTGTTCTGAATGTTTCCCTTCACATGCCTATTCGAGGCCTGCCTGTGAACCGACCCCGAGCTGAGAGAGATACTTGGCCCTGGGGGGATGTTCCATCCTCAGTCTGGGCTGATAGACTCGGTGGGACTTAACCCGAATCCGAGCTGAGATAGAATTTTGGACCTGAGGGAATGACGCCTCCCCAGTCCAAAAGTGCTGACTCGATGGGACGTAACTCGACCCCGAGCTAAAAAAAGACACTTGGACCTGAGGGAATGTTACGTCCCCAGTCCAAAGAGGTAGACTCGGTGAGACGTAACCCGACCCCGAGTCGAATAATCAAGTGGCCTCGGTGGAACGAAATCCAACCCCGAGCCGATTAACCAAGTGTCCTCGGCGGAACGAATCCAGCCCCGAGCCGATTAACCAAGTGGCATCGGCGGAACGAATCCAACCCCGAGCACTGGTTAATCCTTGGGACTTATTCAGATGGGAAGTGTATCCACCTTTGAAGCCCTATCGAATCTGACTTGGGCGTCCCCTTGTCAGACCGACGAAAAAATAAAAATAAAACTTTGGAAAATAAAATCAAAAAAGTGTAAACAACAACACAGATACCTTAGAACAACGTCCTGCCCGAGGTCTCCAAAACACAATTCTGAATCTTTCAATTCAGTGTCCCGGCGAACCAGGATTTGGATCAGAGAGCGTTTAAAATGGTAAGGGCACATCCTCTATACGTCGGGTCACTGTGGAGCCTGTGTATTGTGCGAGGGCTCCTCCTTACCACGCTGGAGTAGGCACACGCTACAGGGGCACAACGCCTCCCCGTGCTGCGCCTCTCTTGGATCCGAATGGATCAAAGAGTGTCTGGGATACTAAGGGCACATTCCTCCTTAGGTCCGGCATCATTGGAGCTAACAATCGTCATAGGGGCATCATCTCTCCCCGTGCTATGCTTTCTCACGGATCCATTACATCGGGTAAGTGAGGATCAGAGAGTGTTTCGAAACATTAAGGGCATATTCCTCCTTATATTCGGTAACACCGGAGCAAGCAATCGCCACAGGGGTATCATCCCTCCCCGTGCTATGCTTCTCACGGATCATATGCATCGATTATGTCCCTGAATATTCTGAGGACCCCGAGCTAAAGAGACATTTGGTTATGGGGGAATATTCTGTCCCCAGGCCAATAACCACGACTCGGTGGGACGTAACCCGACCCCTGAGTCGAATAGTATAGCAGCCTCGGTGGAACGAGATCCAGCCCCGAGCCGATGAAGAGGCCTCGGTGGAATAAACTCCAGCCCCGAGCCGATTGTTGAAGGGGCCTCGGCGGAACAAACTCCAGCCCCGAGCCGATTGTTGAAGTGGCCTCGGCGGAACGAACTCCAGCCTTGAGCCGATTGTTGAAGTGGCCTCGGCGGAACATACTCCAGCCCCGAGCTGATTGTTGAAGTGGCCTCGGCGGAACGAACTCCAGCCCCGAGCCGATTGTTGAAGTGGCCTCGCCGCCAACTGTCCTTTGTAATGGGCGTTGAGTATGTCCCCCGTTTTTTTTATTTTTTATATGGCTTTCAACTTTGTTTTAAGAAAGCGGATGGAAAAAATTTTTCTTTCGGAAAGAGAAGGTTTTATTCATATTTGGGGACATATTGCCCTCTTTACAGTTCTTCTGCGGGATATTTCGAGAAAAAGCTTTATATTTGGCTCATTTGTGGGCATTGTTGGTACCGACCGACCACCTTGTAATCCCGGGGCCTGTTCCGTTTCTAGCACGTCTGACTCCCGAGCTCTGTTATAGTTTTTCCTTGACCGATTAGAATCTATGGTCAGTGCTATGTGTCCTCTGCCTAGTCGCCATAACTTCATGGTCAATGTATTTATTTAAATATTCATTCCGCGCCGGGTCTTCCATCTGTTCCCGCAAATCTTTGCACCCATCTGTTGCGTGTCCCCTCAGATTATGATGTACACAATAGGCTTTTTGATTTCTCTTATCATGGGGGAATCTCCTGAGGTCAGGTTCTATTAAGAGGCCTTTTCCTTGGATCTCCATGACGATTTGTCCCAGTGGCTTTTTCAGAGGAATGTACGCATCCTCCATGAAGACATGGTTTACTTGGGTCGGGGCTCCTCTTTCCTGGTTGTTCCGAGGTATCGGCTTGAATTCCTTGTGTTTTGGGGGTGGTTTTTTGGGCTCAATGTCTGCTCGTCGGGGGGCCTTTGCCCTTATCGTCCTCTCTCTGATGGTCGTCCCTCTCCGAGAGATTTTTTCCTCATTTTCTAACGAGACGAACTTCCGGGCTACCTCCAGAGCGGTTGCATAGTCTGGGGTGCCTTGGATCCTTAGGTGGGTCCATAGTCTTCCGACTTTTAAGGCTCCATTCAGGCTTTCCAAGGCATCAGGAGACTCATACCCCCCGACTTCGAGCACCATGTTTTGATACCTCTCAATAAAGGTTTTTAGGGGTTCTTCGTCTCCATGCTTCATGAGTCTTAACTCTCCGATTGTCTTTTTAGGGACGCAGACCCCTTTGAAGTGCCGTACGAACGACTTTCTGAGTTGTGCAAAGCTACCGATGCTCCATGGGGCTAGACTTCTATACCATAGAATGGCGGATCCACCCAAGGTTAGGGGGAATACCTTGCACACGGCGTCCCCTATCACTCCTTGGACCTCTATCAATAGTACAAAGCTCTCAATATGTGATTTTGGATCGGTATGGCCTTTGTAGGGCGTCATGGTCGGCATGTTGAACCTTTTTTGGAATTTTGCTGATTTTATTTCTTCTGTGAGGGGGGATTCCTCTTTGTCATCCCAGGCGTCTCCTGTATCTGTTTTGAGGCTTGCCCCCCATTTGGCCATCTCTTTCTTTAACCAAGATTTTACCTCGCTATTTGGGCCGCCATGTCGCCTTTTGCGCTCTTCTTTATGTCTGTTGCCACGGGTGTGTAGTTCCTCACGCCTTGGGATCTCCCGAACAGTCTCGTCGTACTCTGTGCCTCCTCTTCTAGTGTAGCGGAGACTATCATAAGAGGAATCTGTCGAACGTCTCTCTTCTTCTTCTTCCCATGTGTCATCTGTTTGTGAATCTTTTTCCACAACTTTGGATTTTATCCCGTAAGACCCCCTCCTCATAGGTACATCGTCCTCACTTGTATCCACAACCCTCTTTCCATCTGCTATCTCTCCTCTTCTTTGATTAGCTCTGGTTTCAGGCTTCTCGCTGTTCCCACATTCCATTCTCTCCAGTCGGTCCATCATGGTTTTTAGGAGGGCCTGATTATCCTCCATGTCCTTCCTTATGCTTTCTTCTATCTTCTTCATCCAATCTGTAGCCGGATTCCCCAACGATTGGTGATTTCCGCCTTATGCCATCGTCTTACTACGTGAACCGCTTTTTGTTGAGTTCCCCACAGACGGCGCCAACTGTTGACGGCTGATTTTGGTCTTAGGGCAATATGGGAATATTACTCCTGAGACAATCCTCCCTCAATAGTGAATTTGTTTGGTTATGGGGGACCAAAAGCAAACTTAGCAAAAGACAAATAATACGCCAATCGACAAGGAGATTTAACGTGGTTCGGCGGATCTTGGTCCGACCTACGTCCACGGGCGCAAAAAGGATGATACTTTTATTACTCAAACACGCTTCTCAGCTATGCTTCTTGTTTTTTACAAGTCTGATGGTAATGATTCTGATGATCCTTTACACACATTTATAATAACAGAGAAATCAGATTGCTTCTAGCATAAGGATTCCCAGTTGAAACAATCTCCTTTTCCTATAAGGATTCCTAATCCGAAACTGACTTCACTTTATTTATCCTATCAGGACACTGACTTATCAGTTTCCGTGTGAAAGTAGGATAATTTTATCCCTTTTCCTCGTAGAGATAGAGTGTCTTATCTTCTGGGCATGCTTCGCCATCTGGTCGGTCTAGACATGGTCGGCCATCATGGGCTTCTCAGCTGAGAATGCTGTCACCCGGTCTCAAGTGGTCGGTCGCCTATCGCCAAGTGCTCGGTCTCTTACTCATGTGGTCGGGTCGGTATTTAATGATTTCGACCAAGATGGGAATTACCCCTTTTACCCCTGCCGTGCTGCTTAACTGTCATAGGGCATTTTTACACCGCCAACACATAATATTTATTTTCCTTGTAATTATGAAGTGTGGAAGTGTTGGAATAAAATATGTTCTTATTTAAATTGTTTTTTTTAATCGTTTGAAAATTCCGTCGCCAAACTATCATTTATGTGCTTAAGCAGAGTATGTAAAACATCCGGCTGTTCTAGGCTCTTACAAGAAACGCATTGGATTCGAACCCAAAATTTCAAGGTACGATCTTGAACCATACACCACTAAATCACGTCCTCTTGGGGATTCTTATTTAAATTGTATTCACACCAAATACACAAAACAACAACCAAAAAAGGAAGGAAAATTTACCAAGCAAAGGGTGGAACCCATTTTTGATTCAATCGCAATCAAAATCAATTGAGCTCAAGGGACCCTTCTTGATTCCATATCCATTATTTACACACACTATTGTGGAGAGAGAGTTGTTTTCTCAAAAGGCACAAATAATTAGAAAGTGATGCAACCTTTATAACATTTTCAAATGCGTCGGCAATGCAATTTTTCCACTAGTTATGCCGATGTGACTAGTTTTGATTTGGACTGTTAAATAAAGTTTACAATAACAATAATCATATATCAATAGAGTGGACGTAGTCAGAAATTTTATTCAGTATGTTAAAATTTATTATTATTATTTTTAAAATTCAGATTATAATATATAACATAATAATCAAAATATTTATTTTATAATATTTTTATTACCACTGAAAATTCATGTAATGAAAACGATATATAAAAATTTTATTTTCAATTCATGTTTTGGATAATAGACGTTGATTATACGAGAAGTAACAATAGCATTGACAAATTAATATCAGTGAAATTATGAGGGAAATTTATAATTTTCTTTTTTGTTACTTGTAGTTTTTTTTAAGATGATGAACTTAAAAGATATAAGATTAAAATATTCTTATATAAGTTGTTGCTTTTTAAATAAAAGGCATTAAGAAAAAAAATTTTAAAAATCTCATTGGTAAAAAATTTAAAATATTCAATGTGGGTAATTAATTTTTATGAAATCAAACTAATTTCAAATAATTATACTTTTATATCACATATAAGTTCAAAATTTTCAAAATTAGTTGGATTATATATATATATATATATATATTATATATATATATATATATATATATATATTATATATATAAGTTAAACAATTTTAAGCCATCTATATGCCACGTAGACGACTCAATTTTGAAATAAGAAAAATAAAATAAAATAATTTTAATTTTCTTAATCAAATATATATATATATTGTTGACGGTGGATTTTGGTCTCAGGGTAATACGGTAATATCACCTCCGAGGGAACCCTCCTTCAACTGTGAATTTGTTTGGTTATGGGGGACCAAAAGCAAATTTAGCGGGAGACGGGAAAACACACCAATTGACAAAGAGATTTAACGTGGTTCGGTGGATTTTGGGATCCGACCTACGTCCACGGACAAGAACATGGTGGTACTTTTTATTACTTAAATACACTCCTCGGGTCTCTTCTTTGCTTTTACAAATCGGAGCTTGATGATTCTAATCCCTCACTCTTGTGATGATTTTTTAGATGTCTTTTACACATGCTCTACCCTCCTATTTATAATAATACAGAAATCAGACTCCTATTTGTACAAGAATTCCCAATTGGAGATGGTCTCCTTTTCCTATCAGGATTCCTAGTCAAAACTATTCCCTTTTCCATAAGGATTCCTAATCAAAACTACTTCCTTTATCCTATTAGGATATTAAGTTATTACTTTACCCCATTAAAGTAGGACAACTTATCCCTTTTCCGCAAGAATAGGATGCTTTATCTTCCTGAGCACGCCTCGTCATGTGTTCGGTCTTCATGAGGTCGGTCATGATAGCCATTTGAACTGAGAATGCTGCTGTCGATCTGATAATACTCGGTCATCCGATCTCAAGTGCTCGGCCATTTAGTATAAAGTGCTCGGCCTCTTACCGTCAAGTTGTCGGGTCGGCTTTAACGGTCTTGATCAATGGAGTTACCCCTTTTACCCCTGTCGTGTTGTTTAAATAACATAGTGCCCGAAAAACACCATCAACATCTGTCCCCTAGTTCTCGGTAACAACGAGTTTGTGAGTTGATGCCGGGAACTATAAAAAAAGATGGTGTGCTGATTGCCTTGCTGGTGGTCGCTCCAGAAATCACCGAGAAATTGTCTTTGCCATCAACTAAGTCTTCTGTTTCTATCTTCATATCCTCGGTTTATTGGAGATGCTGACTCTATTCAGAATGATTCTCCACCTCAAAGCAAATTGCTTACTTGGGTCGTTCCATCAGGAGATGAAGTTCCTCTTGTTGTCCAAACTAAAAATGACTCATCCTCTGTAATATCT
This sequence comes from Zanthoxylum bungeanum, assembly GCA_019454045.1. Lineage (NCBI taxonomy): Eukaryota > Viridiplantae > Streptophyta > Magnoliopsida > Sapindales > Rutaceae > Zanthoxylum > Zanthoxylum bungeanum. Next base: position 155,459 of record SKCR01027396.1, read on the forward strand.
GTACCAGAGATTTGGGGGTCCTGACCCCTGACTGATCCAATCTCGATTGTGAGGAGAAAATTTTGCCTCTGAGCTAACGATGATGTGCTCGGTGGCATGTGATCCTGTCTCGAGCTGTGAGAGATGCTTGGGCCTGGGGGAACGTTACGTCCCCAGTCCGAAGGATTGACTCGGTGGGACGCAACCCGACCCCGAGCTGAGAAAGAGGTAATTGGCTCTGGGGGAATGTCACGTCCCCAGTCCAAAGGCAGACTCGGTGGGACATCGCCAGACCCCGAGCTGTAAAAACTTGGTCATGGGGGAATGTTACGTCCCCAGTCCAAAGGCAGACTCGGTGGGACATCGCCCGACCCGAGCTGTAAGAATCACTTGGTCATGGGGGAATGTTACGTCCCCAGTCCAAAGGCAGACTCGGTGGGACATCGCCCGACCCCGAGCTGTAAAAATCACTTGGTCCTGGGGGAATGTTACGTCCCCAGTCCAAAGGCAGACTCGGTGGGACATCTCCCGACCCCGAGCTGTAAAAATCACTTGGTCCTGGGGGAATGTTACGTCCCCGTCCAAAGGCAGACTCGGTGGGACATCGCCCGACCCCGAGCTGTAAAAATCACTTGGTCTTGGGAATGTTACGTCCCCAGTTCAAAGGCAGACTCGGTAGGACATCGCCCGACCCCGAGCTGTAAAAATCACTTGGTCCTGGGGGAATGTTACGTCCCCAGTCCAAGGCAGACTCGGTGGGACATCGCCCGACCCCGAGCTGTAAAAATCACTTGGTCCTGGGGGAATGTTACGTCCCCAGTCCAAAGGCAGACTCGGTGGGACATCGCCCGACCCCGAGCTGTAAAAATCACTTGGTCATGGGGGATGTTACGTCCCCAGTCCAAAGGCAGACTCGGTGGGACATCGCCCGACCCCGAGCTGTTGAATCACTTGGCCCTGGGGGAATGTTACGTCCCCAGTCCAAAGACAGACTCGGTGGGACATCGCCCGACCCCGAGCTGTTTGAATCACTTGGCCCTGGGGGAATGTTACGTCCCCAGTCCAAAGACAGACTCGGTGGGACATCGCCCGACCCCCGAGCTTTTGAATCACTTGGTCCTGGGGGAATGTTACGTCCCCAGTCCAAAGACAGACTCGGTGGGACATCGCCCGACCCCGAGCTGTATGAATCACTTGGCCCTGGGGGAATGTTACGTCCCCAGTCCAAAGACAGACTCGGTGGGCCGTCGCCCGACCCCGAGCTGTTTGAATCACTTGGCCCTGGGGGAATGTTACGTCCCCAGTCCACAGACAGACTCGGTGGGACATCGCCCGACCCCGAGCTGTTTGAATCACTTGGCCCTGGGGGAATGTTACGTCCCCAGTCCAAAGACAGACTCGGTGGGACATCGCCCGACCCCGAGCTGTTTGAATCACTTGGTCCTGGGGGAATGTTACGTCCCCAGTCCAAAGACAGACTCGGTGGGACATCGCCCGACCCCGAGCTGTATGAATCACTTGGCCCTGGGGGAATGTTACGTCCCCAGTCCAAAGACAGACTCGGTGGGACATCGCCCGACCCCGAGCTGTTTGAATCACTTGGCCCTGGGGGAATGTTACGTCCCCAGTCCACAAGACAGACTCGGTGGGACATCGCCCGACCCCGAGCTGTTTGAATCACTTGGCCCTGGGGGAATGTTACGTCCCCAGTCCAAGACAGACTCGGTGGGACATCGCCCGACCCCGAGCTGTTTGAATTACTTGGCCCTGGGGGAATGTTACGTCCCCAGTCCAAAGACAGACTCGGTGAGACATCGCCCGACCCCGAGCTGTTTGAATCACTTGGCCCTGGGGGAATGTTACGTCCCCAGTCCAAAGACAGACTCGGTGGGACATCGCCCGACCCCGAGCTGTTTGAATCACTTGGCCCTGGGGGAATGTTACGTCCCCAGTCCAAAGACAGACTCGGTGGGACATCGCCCGACCCCGAGCTGTTTGAATCACTTGGCCCTGGGGGAATGTTACGTCCCCAGTCCAAAGACAGACTCGGTGGGACATCGCCCGACCCCGAGCTGTTTGAATCACTTGGCCCTGGGGGAATGTTACGTCCCCAGTCCAAAGACAGACTCGGTGGGACATCGCCCGACCCCGAGCTGTTTGAATCACTTGGCCCTGGGGGAATGTTACGTCCCCAGTCCAAAGACAGACTCGGTGGGACATCGCCCGACCCCGAGCTGAGTAAACAAGCGGCCTCAGCGGACGAAATCCGCCCTGATCCGTCGTTTTTCAAATTTAAAAGATTTCGTCAAAGAAGGAATTTTTATTCATGTTTGGGGGCGGACCGCCCTTTTTACAACAGTTGTTCTGGTTCGGTGTTTTGTCCGGCTTCTGCAAAAAAGAAAATAGAAGAAAGGAAAGTTGATCTTCATGGGAAGTACTTTCTTAACATCTCGGCGTTCCATGGCTTCTTCAATCTCTTGCCGTCCAGACGCCCCAGTATGTAGGCCCCTGGTCTCACTATCTCAGTGATCTTGTAAGGTCCCTCCCACTTGGCACCTAACGAACCCTCTTCAGGTCGTCGGGTGTTCAGAGTCACTTTTCTTAGCACTAGATCGCCTGGCAGGAAGGAGCGGGTCCGAACTCTCTTATTGTAGAATCGGGCCATTCTCTGTTGGTAGATGGCTGCTCTTACTGCTGACTGCTCTCTTCTTTCTTCGATCAGGTCGAGGTGATTTTTGATAAGTTCTTCGTTCCGTTCGTTTTCAAAGTGACGGACCCGGTGGGTTGATATTCCGATCTCTGCCGGGATGACGGCCTCACATCCGTATGATAGGGAGAAGGGTGTCTCTCCTGTTGAGGCCTTGAAGGTCGTTCGGTGTGCCCATAGTACCTCTGGTAGCTCCTCGACCCATAGGCTTTTGCTTGATCCGAGCCGAGCTTTCAGGTTTGACTTGATGGTTTTATTGGTGGCTTCAACCTGCCCGTTCGACTTGGGATGGGCCGGCGAGGCGAATTTTAAGGTTATCTGGAGGTCTTCACAAAGTTTTCTGAATCCCCTGCTGTCGAATTGCTTTCCGTTGTCGGTGATGATTGCCTGGGGTATTCCGAACCGGCAAATTATATTTCTCTTCAGGAACTCCGTGGCTTTCTTTTCCGAGATGGTGGACAATGGTTCTGCTTCTACCCATTTGGTAAAGTAGTCTATGGCCACGATTGCATATTTCGCCTGACCTCGTCCTTTCGGCATGGCCCTATAATGTCTAGCCCCCACTGTGCGAAGGGCCAGGGGCTGGATATGGTGGTCAGCTGCTCTGCCGGTTGATGGTGGAGGTTGGCATTCTTTTGGCATCCCTCGCATTTCCGTGCTATCTTCACGCCATCCTCGTGCATGGTTGGCCAGTAAAATCCTTGCCTTAGGCTTTGAAGGCGATTGATCTTCCCCCGGCGTGACTTCCGCAGATGCCGGCGTGTATCTCCCTGAGCACGTAGTCTGCTTCTTCTGGTGCTAAGCATCTTAGGAGGGGTACGGTGTATCCTCTCCGGTAGAGTACTCCCCCGATTAGGGAAAACTTGGTGCTCTTGAACTTCAGCTTCCTGGCCTCCTTTTTATCTTTTGGGGCCTCTCCTGTTTCCAGGTACCTCCTGATCGGTTGCATCCATGAATCTTTGTCTTCTTCTTCTAGTACATCTACCTCTGTCTCCCTTATGCTTCTTTCTTGGAGGTATATAAGAGGGATTACCCTGGGGTTTTCTGTCTTCATTGAAGAGGCAAGCCTGGCCAGGGAATCTGCTTCGCAGTTGTCTTCTCGTCCGACCTGTTCGAAGAATACGCTCCCTACTTTTTCCACCCACTTTTTTACTTCGGCTAGGTAAGCTACCATGGCTGGTTCTCTGGCTTGAAAGTCTCCTTTCAGCTGTTGTATTGCTAGCTGAGAATCACTCCTGATCACTACATTGCGGACTCCTACTACCGTACACAGCCTTAGTCCGGCCAGTATCGCCTCGTACTCTGCTTCATTGTTTGTAGTTTTGAAGGCGAATTTGAGGGCGAGCAGTATTTCTTCTCCCTTTTTGCTTTTTAGTGCTACCCCTGCCCGTAGCCGTGCGAGCTTGCGGACCCGTCTACAGACATTTCCCACCTGTCTTCTTCTACGGTTAAGACCTGCGGTTCTGTGAGCTCTGCTATGAAGTCTGCTAAGGCCTGCCCTTTTATTGCTGTTCTTGGAGGTAGGAGATGTCGTGCTCGCTTATTTCCACTGACCACTTCATCAGCCTCCCTGAGGCCTCTGGTTTCTGCAAGATTTGTCTTAGGGGAAAATCCGTGTATACTTTGATTGGATGGGCTTGAAAGTAGGGTCGTAACTTCCGAGCTGTGGTGATCAGGGATAGGGCGACGAGTTCGTGTATGGGGTATCGAGTTTCTGCGTCCAGTAGGGCTTTACTGACGTAGTAGTAAACTGGTTTCTGGACGTGGTCGGTCTCTTGTACCAGTGCCGAGCTTACTGGCCATTTTTCCCCTGTTTTGAGAGACTGGCCAGGTATTGTTTTAGGTGCTGGAAGGCTTCTTCGCACTCGGGTGTCCAGTCAACCCCTTTTTGAGCTTTTTTGATGACTTTGAAGAAATGATGGCACTTGTCGGTTGCTCGTGAGATGAACCGGTTGAGTGCGGCGATTCTTCCTGTAAGGCTTTGCACTTCCTTAACTGTCCGGGGAGACTTTAGGTCTAGCACGGCCTGTATCTTTTGCGGGTTTGCTTCAATGCCTCGTGAACTTACCATGTAGCCCAGGAATTGTCCCGAGGCTACCCCGAATGCACACTTCTCTGGGTTGAGCTTTAAACTGTGTTTCCTCAGGAGTTCGAAAGTTTTCTTCAGGTCGGCTACATGGTCTCTTGGTTCCTTGGACATTGTTATCATGTCGTCGACATATACCAGCATGGTCGTGCCGATGAGTGGTTTGAAGACTTTGTTTACCAGTCTCTGGAAAGTTGCCCCTGCATTCTTCAATCCGAAGGCATTACTTTATAGCAGTATAGCCCTTGGTCGGTAATAAAGGTGGTCTTCTCCTCATCCGCAGGGTGCATCTTGACTTGATTGTATCCCGAGAAGGCGTCCATGAAGCTTAGCAGCCCTTGGCAGGCTGTTGTATCCACCAGTTGGTCTATATTTGGGAGGGGAAAGCTGTCTTTTGGACATGCTTTGTTGAGGTCGGTGAAATCTACGCACATTCTCCACTTTCCGTTAGACTTTTTCACCAGTACCACGTTGGACACCCATTCTGGGTATTTTACTTCCCGGATAAAGCCGGCTTTTAGCAATTTTTCCACCTCGGTTGTTATTGCTCCGCACCGCTCCTGGTTGAATATTCTCCTTTTCTGTTTTACTGGCTTGTGTAATGGGTTCACTGCTAAGCGGTGGCTTATGATTTTTGGGTCGATTCCGGGCATGTCATCGTGTCCCCATGCAAAAACGTCGGGGTACTCTTGCAGACATTCCAGCAAGTCTTTTCTTAGGGCTTTGTCCAGTCTTCCTCCTATTTTTATGTTCTTCTCTGGCCCGAATAGTTTTACTTCTTCCAATTCTTCGGCTGATCCGAGCCGTGCAGTTTTGTCGGGCCGAGGAGCAGGGTCTTTCCTTGTACTCTCGTCATCCTCGTCTCTCTGTCTCTTCTTGGGGCTTCTTTCTACGCAGAGGTTTTCACGCGAGAAAGTGGCAAAACAGCTGCGGGCTTTTTTCTGGCTTCCGCATACGATTCCGATCCCTTCCCGTGTGGGGAACTTCAATTTCAAGTAATGACAGGACATTGCGGCCTTGGTTTTCATCATGAAGGGGCGGCCGATAATGACTTGATAACTGCTCATGCAGTCTACCGCGGTGAAGTTTATCATGATTGTTCGGGTTTTGGGGGCAGTCCCGATCGTCACTGCTAACTGAATTTTTCCCAGGGGGATGACCGTTGATCCCCCGAATCCGTACAGGGGGGGCTGTCTTTGGTTAGGGCTGTGCATTCTACCCCCAGGTCCTCCAAAGTCTCTTTGGAAATTATGTCTACCGCGCTCCCAGGATCCACCAGGATTCGGTCCACTTCTGTGCCACCGATCGTTGCTTTGATTATCAGTGCGTCATCGTGGGGGAAACTTACCCCCTGAGCGTCTTCATCGGTGAACATAATGGGCGTTGACCGATTTCCTTGGGGGTTTGGGATTTTTTCTGTTTTCAGCACCTCTGTTCCCCGTGCTCGGCTGTAATTCTTTCTTGACCGGTTAGAGTCCCCGGCCAGCGTTGCCCCTCCTGCGATGACGTTCACCCCTCGATTTCTTGCCCTCTGTCTGGCGGCCATGGTTTCGTGGTCGATGTAATTGTTCAGGTACCCGTTCCGGGCCAGGTCCTCCATTTGTTCCCGCAGATCCTTACACTCATCGGTTGTGTGCCCTTTGAGGTTGTGATGCAGGCAGTAGGACCTTTTGTTTTTTCTGTCTGGGGGAAACCTCCTGAGGTCTGGTTCTATTAAGAGACCTTTCTCCCGTATCTCCATGATGATTTCCCCTGGCGGTTTGTTCAAAGGAATATATGCCTCCTCTCGAACCACGTGGTTTACCTGAGTTGTGGGCCTCTTTCCTTGATCCTTCGGTGTCATTGGCTTGAATTCTTTGGGTCTTGGATTGAACTTCCGGAATTCTCTTTCCGGTCGCCGGTGGTCTTCCCTCCTTGTCACCCTTTCTCTGGTGGTTGTCCCCCTCCGGGATACTTTTTCTTCGCTTTCTAGCAGGACGTACTTCCTGGCTATCTCCAGTGCGGTAGCGTAGTCTGGCGTTTCATGGATTCTCAGATGGGTCCACAGTTTCCCGACCCTTAGGGCCCCTTTCAGACTTTCCAGGGCTTCTTGGGATTCGTACCCTCCGACCTCGAGTACGACGTTGTTGTACCTTTCAATGAAGTTTTTCAGCGTTTCGTCGTCTCCCTGTTTTAGGAGCCTTAGTTCTCCTATTGTCTTTTTAGGGGTGCAGGCTCCTTTGAAGTGTCGGATGAACGATTTCTTAAGCTGGGAGAAGCTCTGGATACTCCCCGGGGCCAGACTTCTATACCATAGGATGGCAGGTCCACCTAAAGTTAAGGGAAATACTTTGCATATGGCGTCGCCTGTTACTCCCTGTACTTCCATCAGGAGGACAAAATTCTCAATGTGGGATTTTGGGTCGGAGTGGCCTTTGTATGGTGCCACGGTCGGCATGTTAAATCTCTTTGGGAATTGTGCTGTTTTTATTTCTTCTGTAAGGGGAGACCCCTCTTCCTCGCCTCGAGTGTCTCCTGCGCCGATCTTGAGGCTTTGTTCCCATCTGGTCATCTCTTTTTTCAACCAAGATTTTATTTCACGGGTTGTGCCCCCGTGTCGCCTTCTGTGTCCTTCTGTTCGCCTGTCGTTCCGGGCGTGGCGTTCTTTAAGCCCTGAGGTCTCCTGTACGTCTTCGTTGTACTTTCTATCTTCTCTCTCGGAGCTGTAAAATCTGTCGGAGGAGGGGTCGGGTGATTGTTCCTCCTCTTCCCATGTGTCTTCGGATCGTGGCTCTCTTCCTACTACTTCGGATCTTATCCCATAAGGGCCTTTCTTTCTGGGTCCCTCGTCTTCGCTTATATCTACTACTCTTCTTCCTTTTTCCCTATCTTTCCTCTTCTGGTCGGCCCCGGTTTCAGGTTCCTCGTTGTTTGTTCCTTCCATTCTTTCTAGTCGATCCATCATAGACCTCATGCTATCTTCCATCTTTTTCATCCAGTCCATTGCCGGACCTCCTGATTGGGGATTTCCGTCTTCCGCCATTTGTCTTATCACGTGAACTGCTTTTTGTTGAAGTTCCCCACAATATATAAGTTAAACAATTTTAAGCCATCTATATGCCACGTAGACGACTCAATTTTGAAATAAGAAAATAAAATAAAATAATTTTAATTTTCTTAATCAAATATATATATATATTGTTGACGGTGGATTTTGGTCTCAGGGTAATACGGTAATATCACCTCCGAGGGAACCCTCCTTCAACTGTGAATTTGTTTGGTTATGGGGGACCAAAAGCAAATTTAGCGGGAGACGGGAAAACACACCAATTGACAAAGAGATTTAACGTGGTTCGGTGGATTTTGGATCCGACCTACGTCCACGGACAAGAACAGGTGGTACTTTTTATTACTTAAATACACTCCTCGGGTCTCTTCTTTGCTTTTACAAATCGGAGCTTGATGATTCTAATCCCTCACTCTTGTGATGATTTTTTAGATGTCTTTTACACATGCTCTACCCTCCTATTTATAATAATACAGAAATCAGACTCCTATTTGTACAAGAATTCCCAATTGGAGATGGTCTCCTTTTCCTATCAGGATTCCTAGTCAAAACTATTCCCTTTTCCCATAAGGATTCCTAATCAAAACTACTTCCTTTATCCTATTAGGATATTAAGTTATTACTTTACCCCATTAAAGTAGGACAACTTATCCCTTTTCCGCAAGAATAGGATGCTTTATCTTCCTGAGCACGCCTCGTCATGTGTTCGGTCTTCATGAGGTCGGTCATGATAGCCATTTGAACTGAGAATGCTGCTGTCGATCTGATAATACTCGGTCATCCGATCTCAAGTGCTCGGCCATTTAGTATAAAGTGCTCGGCCTCTTACCGTCAAGTTGTCGGGTCGGCTTTAACGGTCTCGATCAATGGAGTTACCCCTTTTACCCCTGTCGTGTTGTTTAAATAACATAGTGCCCGAAAAACACCATCAACATATATATATATATATATATATATATATATATAATATATATATATATATATAAATATATATATAGTTTATGATCATAATTTCATCAACAAAAATTCCTCCAATTTACTGCCACGGATTAAATCAAATAAAGGTGACCATTTGATTGGTGATGAAGATTATTGGTCGTGGGCAAATGTTGTTTGTGACAACATGACATTGTGATAGCCCATGTCCTTGAGCTCGACCTTCGGACTCTTTTCAATTATTTTGAGGAATTAATATTAGGGAAGTTCGTTGATTCCATTAATTTCTCAAATTATTTTTTTGATCTTTTTTAACTTTTCAGGTTGAGGTTTTGCGATTTTTCGCTTGCTTTTTATTTCAGGATCATCGAGCTGAAGTAGAACTTAGGTCGTTTGATTTTCAAAATAATGGTTTAAGTTTAATATGATGAGGAATTGTTAGAAATTTAAAATAAGAAAAATAAAATAAAATAATTTTAATTAAATGTTAAATTAAGTTATTATACTTCTAATAAAAAATTAACGAGTTGTTCTATCATATTGCACGAAGTCTGGCCGGATATGAATCGGAGAGTAAGAGCCTAGAATCATATCAAGACTAAAACAATAAATAATATAACTATTATGCGATGAGACCGTAAAATAAACAGAGAAACATGCATAAGGTAATAAACGAATAATAAAAATGATGAGACATACTTGCAATAGAATCATGCATAATCAACAATAAACAAACAAGACATGGCATAGAAAGGCAGAGACATGCTTGCAACTACGGATTCATGTATCGAATAGTAACCATAATAATGATGCAATGACATGCAAACGACCATGGAGCAAAATAACTACAATAAATTCATGTATGCATAGAGATAAGGTATGTCCTTCATATATGGCCATGGTTGGCTGGACGTAGTAATCAATTTATATATTCGACCAGAGTTATTGGGAGTCTGGTCGGATATACGGCGTAAACCAGAAATGAAGAAACATATGCTGATGATGACAGATACAGAAAACCTACATTCTGGATGTAACAATAATGAAATGGCAATTTCCAGTGGTATGTGATTTTGTATCCCAAGTACAAACCATATTACAGTCCATTCAGAATCTGTTAGGAAACTTGTGTCTAAGTTTCCATCATATATACCATAGAATCATACAGTCGGATATAAGGGTAGTCCGGCTGGAGATATGACAAATCTAGCCAGACAACCTTCACTAATAAAGCAGTGAACATAACATGTATAATACAACCAAACTTATAGGAACATGAAAAAGAGCAATAAATGTAATGACTGAATGCAGCTAAGATAATAAAAATCAATTGCATGCATATAACATAGTATATGGGCATATCCTCCCGGCTTGGCTTCAGAGAAGTCTGGCCGGATGTGTTAACTATGTGCCAGATATGTGCTTAGTGATGTTCATGTACGGCCGAATATGCCCTAGAACCGGCCCGAGATACTGTATAATAGGTTGAAACTAAACATATTATAATAAGTAGAAATGTGCCATCAGGTCGTACCTTTTATTAGAGTTCGGCTCAGAAAGGAGCCTCTGAATGCTGGTTCGTTGCTTGGTTGTTGCTGAAGGGAAGGGAACTCCAAGAATTCCACTAATTTTTCTCCTCACAAATTTCCACTTCCAAGTTTCAGGGTTTTGGTAGCTAATTTCTTGATGTATTGTGTGAAAGGGAGACCCTTTTTATAACAGAATAGCGGGGAAAAGAATGGGAGAATGAGACAAAATCCCCTCATATCCTCCAATGATTGTCAATCTATTGTGTCAGATATAGCTCGAGACACATTCGGTCGGATATATATTTTAGGACATTCATCCGGCCGAACATGTCACGCCTTTAATTTCAGTAACTGATGATCTTTTTGATCATTGACAACTCAATACATATCCGGCCAGATATGCAATTCAAATTATATATCCAACTGGATATGTAATTTGAATTACATATCCGACTAGATATCAATCAGATCTCCCATGATTCTAGGGCTTGTTTATTAACACATTCTGACAATTGAATATATTTGGTCGGATCTAGGGTCTTCGAGATACTTATGGCCCGTGGTTTTGGTTTGGATAATGGTATGCCGAACATAGACGGTGTCTGATCATTGTTTGATTATGTTCTCTAAAGTTCCATTCCATTTTAGCAATTGTCCTTGTAATTTTCCAAGCTTTAAGGGGTGTCCCCACAAGAGACTAATCATCAGACTGTGCATAAAAATACAATATCTATAGTCGCCTTCACTTTGGTAGGCTTGTGCAAGTGACATGTCTATTAAAGTCATGCATGCATTTTTACATACCCGGCTTGCTAGGCCTCGAGAAACTCACCTGATTTTTGTAGTAGGTTGCCAATAAATGGACCCTCAGGTCCCCCGATGCCTCGATCGGTTGTGAGATTCCTCGATCTCTACTGTGAAGGACCCTCAAGTCCTCTGATGCCTTGATCAGTGGTGAGATGCTTCAATCTCTGCTGTGATGAACCCTCAAGTCCTTCGATGCCTCGATCGGTAGTGAGATGCTTCGATCCCTGCTGTAATAGACCCTCAAGTCCCCCGATGCCTAAATCGGTGTTAGATACTTCGATCTATGCTCCGATATTTGATGGACCCTTATGTCTTGCGATGTCTCGATCGGTATGAGATGCCTCGATATCTTACTCTGATAGTCCATTCCCTATTTTCAGAGCTATCTGACATTCATTCTTTGACTTGAAGTTTCACCCAGTTCTCCTCTGACTTCGAAGCCCACTCTGGCCTTTCTGACATTTTCCTTGGCTGTCTCCACTCATGGGTCTCAATTTCACTACTACCCATGGTATCCCAATCGTCTGATTTTACCTCCTAAAGTGACTCGTTCATTTTTCGGTGTCTGAAACACAAACCCAATACCTTAAGGTTGTATCCTCATTCTGAAATTTTCAAGATATGTCCAGCCGAATATAGATCATATCCAGCCGGGTTTCTCTTGTCAATGTCCAGTCAAACATAGATCGAGAATATAGAAGGTCAAGTTTGCCACCGATGCCACAAAAAGAGCAATACCTCTGTTTCAAGTTCCAAGACCTCCATCATACTTCTTGTCGCTCTTCATCCACAAATGAAATTCCCAGGATTTCCAGCTCTTGATCATGACCCCAATGACCCTCATTTAGTTTTTAATTCGAGTCTGGACCATGCCTCCGGGAGGTAAAAGATGTTCGATCTTCGGTACAGGGATGTTGTGCCCCTTCGTCTCGCTTTAGGAAACACACATGCTCCCATGTAGAACATGTAAGTCCCATCTTCCCCATCTTTTTTATGCATTCTCTGGATTTTAAATTGATAACGTTATCTGATCAGATGTCCTGTAAATTCGGCCCCAAATCAATTTATATCTGATTGACCTTCATTTTATATCCGGTAGGATACATCCAATGTTTGGCTGGTTTTTCTTCCATGTTTGGCCGTCTTTACTGAATTACAGATCAACATCCAGACATAGTCCACCAGGTTAGGGCCATTTCCAGACCCTGTTTGGTCACTATTTTTACTTTTTTCTACCTTTTATTGATTTGCTTCTACCATTCCTTTGCCTTGTGCAGCTTGATGCTTGTCGACTTAAGGCCAACGGTAACCCTATTGGAGTGCACAAGTGGTACGAGAAGTTGGCTTCCATGGTGCAGGCTCAGATTGATACCACCAGATTTACACATTTAATCCACTATCTCCCCAATCGTACACAGAAGCATAATAAGAGGGGGCTTCTGGTGATGGTGGAGAGGTGGATGGACACCACCCATAATTTTCACTTGCCAGTGGGAGAGATGACCATTAGAACGCGTGAATTCGCCAATATGATAGGCATCCCCTGCGAGGGCCGACGCATTGAGTTCGACTGTAGCCTTTTTTCTTTAATCGTCTAGACTGATCACAACACCAGGCTGTTAAGATTCGCTCCTAGCGTCCAACCTGGGGTGGTTGCTTATAGAGAGCTTCAGGCCCACTAGGAGAAAATGGAGCCCCAAGGTGCACAAGATATCGACCAACTTGTCTGGTCCTTCTTTATCTACAGGTTTAGTATTTGTTGACGCTGCCAGCTCAGCCGATCTTGCTCTTTTCCTCCCACTTCGTAATCTGGATGCAGTACATAAGTGGAATTGAGGGTCTCATACTCTGGTGGCTCTATACTAAAGGTTAGATCAGAGCTATCGCGGTGACCTATATGTCCAAAGCTATGGCTTTCTGATAGAGGTATGCATATTTGCTCTAGCTTTTCCATTTCTAATTCTTTTATACTGTCGCTGATCTTGACTTTTTCCGACTTTCACAGGCTTGGACGTATGAGTTTGCTATCTTGGTCGGTCTGTCCCGATCTCACGAGAGGAAGTCATGTTCCTGAGCTTGTCTCGGTGGAACCATTCCACTATGGGGTTATTAGTGGCCCATGGCATCAGCATGCACCGAGTTCAGTTGAATGAGTTAACTTGGGACATGGTGAGTTTCCCGACGTAGCTTTCATCTGACTTTTTTTTTCTTTCCATTTTTGGCCTTCTAACGTGTTTCCCATGTCCTTTGCAGATTGACATAGCTTGGTGGGGGATTGATGTTGCTACACTCTCTGACTTCGTGTTGTCCTTCTTTTAGAAGAACAGACTGTGTTTACTGCTCCTAGTTACCAATCAACGCTTGTGGTACCTAGACAAGAGCGTCTTCTCCTAGCATCTGGGTCATCAGGCCCATATGGTTTCTGCTTCTTATCCGATCTCCATGTTTTTGGATCTTAGGATTATGAGGGAGGAGTTGATGGCCGCCTTGCATGGATTCTCTGCTCAGAATTTCCACATTGATGGTGACAATAATGGGTGGGCCCATGCCACACTACTTGGGTCCCTACCGCCTCTGAGCTTCCGTCGGCTGTTCAGGTACACTTTACTTCATCTATTGATTTCTTCTTTAAACTTTGTGTGTTCTTACTGACATGATCCTTGAAGTTGGCCTAAGGGTGAGGTCGTAGGGCCCAACGCCACGTCCATCCTTCGATGCTGAAATGGGGGGAGGAGATGGAGGTCGTGGCGGATCGGGCCATGTCGAGTCCTAGATAGGTTCGACCATGGGCTTACCTTTTTTGCCAAGGTCCAAGACTTGCTTCTTCTTCTACCTCTACCTCGGTACCAGCATCCATCTCTGGTGTTATTTCTGGCTCAGCGGGTCTTTGACCAAACTTGACGTACATGGTCAAGGGCAGTGCTGGAGCGATGGAGGTTCGGTCTCTGTCCTTAGTGGGGACGCAGCCTCTGATACTCACCCCGACCACTGCCATATATGTAAGCATATCTGACTATCCATTTCCTTTCCTTTCTGTCCGGTTCTCAAACTGATCAGTCTCTGTTGAAGGTTCATTCTGACTTCACGGACTATTGCTATCGATTACGCAGGCGGCGAAGGCGGAGCTTGCTTCACATAGTATCTGTAAAACAAAGTTAGTGTGTATGCATGTATGCAAGACTACCTAATTTCTTTTCTGTGTTTCTTCTTGCAAGATCTCATGCATCGATATAACGCATTCGGTGGATGTTTTGTTCATCTAGATGGCCATTCCAGGCCATGAAGGGTTCGTACAAAGAGGCTGCATTCCCATGGTGCCTAAGAATAACCTGAGTCGGAGGCTAAGGGTTCTGAGGGGAATGAGACGACTTCTGATGATTAAGGTAGCTTTTATTTTTCCTTCGTTGTAGTTGCACCATGACATCTTTTATAAAATAGAAGCTTTGATACTTTTAATCTCATTTAATGATATCATTTTTTATTTATCCATTGTTTGTGTTTACTAGCCCATTGCAACATAATAACATATGAGTATAGCATCTGTGTACTGTTTGGAACTCAGAACACCCAGTCGGATATAGTTAACTCCGTCCAGATATGTAACAATCTCTTCGACATCCGACCAGATATGTCATGTATGTTTGGCGAAGTAGATCCATCCATTCCCCCGGATGTCGTATGTATATCCGGCCGGATCTGCCTCGAATCCTCATAACAACAGGTTTCTTTCTGATCGTGGGAATCCAATCTTCACACGATGTAACATCAGATTCTTTACATTTAAGACCTCGTCCCCTCTGTGTTTCTGATGAGTGGTAAATCTATCACTATTTCCCACTCATTTAACCTAATATTTTGTATAGTTTCTTGAGTTTTATGAACGTTTTGATCTGTTTTGTGTTATTTTGTAGATAAATAAAGTTGGGAAAGCATTGGAAGCAATTTGGGGCCAAAATAGAGAAAAAAATGACAAAAGGGCAATTCGGTAATTTGGTCGCGTCGCGACGCTAGGACCCTACGCGTCGCGACGTCTAACGTACGCCAGACATGCTAACGTACGCCGAGGGACACGTGTCAGAATCTGAGAAATTGGACTTGCTAACGTGCGCCGACCTTGCTAACGTGCGCCGTGCCACGTGTCATCATCACAGAAGATCAGCTAAAATGCGCCGCCTGCCATGTGTCGAAATCTCATTGGACCAAAGCAAGCGCGTGCCACGTGTCGAGTTGTCATTGGACCGAATCACCGGCGAATCACATGCTGCCACGTGTTAATCTCTTATTGGACCATCCTAAATGCGTGCCACGTGTCAGATGATCATTGGACCGAAAGCTCAGCCAATCACCATGTGCCACGTGTCGTCTTCTCATTGCACCACCTTTACCGCGTGACACATGTCATCACCAGATTCTGCCGACAATGCGCGTGGTCAAAAGCCGCGTTGACTGAAAACGCGTTCTGGCGTCGCGACGCCAACCACTTCAGCGTCGCGACGCCAGAAGCCGAAACTACCTATAAATTCAGCTCCTCTTCACTTCATTTGGTGTGCTTTCCTTGGGATTTTTCCCTGATTTCATAGGAAGCATCTAGTTTTGTAATAATAAAATTATGTATTTTTATTTTTAGTTTTTATTAATGCTTTTTATTTATTTACTTTATGTTTTGTAGTTAATTTATCGCTGGGGTAAAAGGTGAAACCTTTAATATAATTATTTAGGTAAATCTCACTTAATTATAATATTTAAATTATAATTTAACCGGATTAATTAATGTTAGACTTTATTACCGCATATATGGCTGGTTTAAATATAAATTACCTTACCGCCTATATGGCTGGTCTTTCTGTGACAGATAATTACCGCCTATATGGCTGGTGTAATTGGACTAAATGGATTACCGCCTATATGGCTGGTTTTAAATGTTTAATATTATTAATTCCTGAGAAAGCAGAATATAAAATATTTATATATTATAATAAGTGAGATTCCTAGATAAGAAATATTAATTGTGGATCCTCTAACCCCAGCATTTTATTTTATTCTAGGGAAGTGATGAAACCAATATCCACACTTAATAATTGATTTTCTTTTTATGGGTAGTTCTTTAGTTTGTTTATTGAGTCTTAAGCTTAATGCTTCTTGTTGTCTGATCACCAATAAGATTGATTTGGTAAATTTAAAATGAACTAGACATAGGGATTTTAGGTTTCAGCCTTAGATTCAATAGCCCACGATCTTCCTTGAGGATAAATAACCCTTTAATAGATTTCCTTACAGGATAGACATATACCTGTTGGGCGGGGGTAGCCACAATTGGAACTTAATCTTAATGAATCCAGGTAATTTGGTTGACATAAGAATATGGTTCAATTGGGTTATACTGGGTATTTGCGTCTGACCATCGGAAGAAGCTTTTGCATATCATCGTGTTCCAGGTTAGCAAATTGATTTATTACACATAGATAAGAGAATCATTCATCTTTATAATAATATTGTGTGGAGTCACGACCCTAGACCTTTGAGTCTTTTCTTTTATTTTCCTTAGTATTTTCTTTGAGTCTGTTTTTATTTTATTTTGTAAAAACCACATTCAACCAACCAAAAACAATCAATTTCCTTCTCCCTATAATTAGATACGTGTAAATAAATAGAATCAATAATTAATAACAACAGTAGGAATTAAGTCCTCGTGGGATCGATATTTTTATACTACTTGAACGATACGTACGCTTGCGTTATACGTGTGTGTTTACGCCGGTCAGTTTCCCTCAAAAAGCTTATTTTCGTCTATTCTTCATCCCTGAATATATTTCGATCATTATCTTTTCTACCATGAACCCCAACATTCTTCGCAGAACCTTCGGCCAATCATCTGTATCTGGCCGACTATTTCATATATTCGGCCTGTCACTGGATATATCCGGCCAACCCTTAACGGTATTCAATCACTGCTTAGGTCATTTGATGGCTTGTACTCTGCAAGATCTCATTTTCTTCCTGATCCGCAGGGTGTCTGATTGGTCGCCCTCAAGCCTAGCTCAGTTTTCTACAGTTCGTTACCTCTATCATGTCAAAGTGGACTATGTATTTCTTAAGGCCTCTATGACATTCCGGGACACTGAGAATCACGTCTTTTACTTCCATAACCATGAGCTATGCCCTTTGCCCGATGAGTTTGCTGCCATTATGGGTTTTTGATTTGCTCATTCTATTCCTCTAGCAATGCCTTTCCTAAAAAGTCAGTATCCGCTGGAAGCTTCCACAGTTTTTCTCCTTAACCCTGTCGATATGAAGAAAATAATGTGTACCCCTTAATTCATTAAACTGTCTGCACTACTGGATAAGTGCGGTCATATTTTTTTATCTTGGCTCGATACCTCCTGGTAGGTCATGATAGTGAAAAATACGACTACAAATTACTTCACATCATTCAAGGTATTCATTGTGGTCATGATCTATCAGCCATTATCTTGGCCGAGACATTAAATGGCTTGGATGGAATCAAACAAATTCCTTCCAACTGATTCTTGGGGAGTCCGTTACTTTTGCAGGTATGCTCTAAATTTTACCTAGACTGTCTTTTCATATTTTCAGCCTAGCAGGTTGCTATAACTTTTTCCTAAGACGCCTCTTTAGGTTTTCAACCCAGCGAGCTAAATTTTTTTAGGTGTGGCTACAGAAGAAGTTAAAGCTCATCACTCATCTGCTTCTCTCCGTCCTTACCTCATATAGTCATCAATATCACTTCGCATATGCCTTGTTGAAGAAAAACATTTCTTATGATGTATGGAAGGAATGGCTGTAGCGGTTCTCAAACACTAAAATCTTATCGATGTGATTTTTGTGGCGTCTCAGCCATGTCACCGTAGACTTCTTTGGTCACCACGTTCCCATTCCTGATCTCCACAATTCATTTAATCTACCGACCAAGTTTCTTTTCTCTATTTTTTTCCTATGCAAAGTTTTTCTTTAGCCTGTAAATGTTTATAGGCTCCGTGAACTCATTTCCTTCCAAGTCGGATAAACTCACCGCTTTCATTTCTCAAAACATTTTTGACTAAGTAAGTGTTGGGGTTGGTGCTCAGAGCGCCAATCCGGGCCGTATTTATGTCTGATTCATGAATACGAACATCCCCTTATTCCTTAATATTACTTATTTATGGTTGCACCTCTTGTTCTTATATACGTATTCGATCTGATTACGATTAGATTGAAACTAAATGTGGTTTAGTGATATGTATATATTAGACAAAGGCCCGATAATATATAATGCAGTACACAGTTACAAAGTTAGTTTGTAATTGACATTGGGAAGTGTCACTGCTATATGAATATTATCAAACATAGTTCCTGGTCAAGATTTGCTAACACGGGTCGGTTAGTCAAATCCGTTGAGACCAGTACATGTCGTATATCGAGACTTGGTCCGATGGTTTATCCCAATGAACCATGAGTCTATGGAGACTCGTATAGACGTGTAGGTGTTTATAGTGGATAAACACTGAACGGCTCACCGAAGATTCTTAATGGATGGTACACCAACGTCAATAAGAATCTTCTCGGGTTGAGTAGCATAGTGGTCATTCGACTTGAGACACCAATGTGGATGTATGAGACATCATCCACACTTAGATGGAAGTCACGTCACCGATCTATTTAGATCAGACGTCCGCCTGTTCGTTGGGTGTGGATCGATCCTCACGATATCCTGTGTGTGTCAAGATAGGATCTGTCAGTTCTGTGTACAGAGCATAGGTAGTCCATATATAATTAGCAGTCTGTTAAATCTGTGGCCACAGTATACATCGGAAGTAAGTTCCGAGTGTTATTTAAAGATTGCTAATAGATACATCGACGAGGTAATACCTATAGAGATTTGACGTTTACATCTATATCTCTGGGATTATCTGGATACCTGTGACGGAGGGATTATACGTATGCAATGACCTCGACCTGTATGATTCAGCGAGATTATCTGTGATCGTCATAATCTACGGGTGGATAGATTATGGACACGAAATTGGATTTCGTGACGGATATACCTGAATCTAGAGAGTCTCAATAATGAAACATACTCGTAGAGCACTAGAGCAACATTTATGAATAATGATGATTATTTATAAATCATTTAAACGTTAAACGAAAAATACATGCGAACGGGCCGAATCGTCATTTCCTAATTAATGTGTATTTGTATTTAATATATGATATTATTAAATACACATTAATAAATATTCAAATAAAGGTATTTGACATATATCATCAATATATGTATTTGAGATATTTAAAGTAAATATAATACATATATTTGATATATTTGTATTTAATTAATTATTTAATTATTTAATTATTTAATTGTTAAATGATTAATATAATTAAAATATAAATATATCATTAAATGATAAAGTTAGGAAATGATTATAAGTGTAAATGTTTGACTTTACATTAAAGGAAAAGGTTGTCAAATTGATTTTGACTTCTTAAGATATTTGTTCAAAATTGTTTGAAAATGAAAATTTCTTTTTCCTTTATTATTTGATAAATTCGGCCATACACTTTAAATATAAGAGTTATATTTTTCTTAGTTGCATTTGTTGACTTAATTAAATATCTAATAAAGTTGTTTTTAGATATTTAACCAAGTTGATCAAATGTAAAGTGAAATGAAATTGAAATTGCAAAAACTTGTATTTGGCTAGGTAATTTCGGCCAAGGCCATTATGATACAAGTATATATTGTTTTTTCATTTCATTCTTCTTAACCTAATACACTTTAACCAAAAACTCCATTAAAGGAAGGCAAAGAATGCTAGAGAGAAAAGAAAGAAAATTCAAGAAAAGCTTGGAAAATAGTAAGTATTTCCAACCTTCCATTAGAGAGTAATTTGTTCCTCTTGTTGTGGGCAACATCTTGTGATGTTCTTGAGTTTTTCTATTCTTTATTCTTTGTGTTTTTGATGGATAAATGTTTGATGAAAGTGTTGTGCATGTATAATGGAGAAAGCTTGTGACTAGTGTAGTTATAAGTATTCTTTTATGGTTTTGGAAACCTTGTTGCTAATCTAGAGTTGTTGACCCACTCTTAGATGACCTAGATTTGATCTTGAGTTGTTTCATTGTGTTGAGACTTTGATTGGATGGAAGAAAGATGATTGAAGTGTTGGATTTAACCAATTTGGTCTAATTTGTCCAATTTGATGAAATTGAAAAATTAGGGTTCATGACCAATTCCAAATTTGGGGATTTTCATATATGTTGTGTATTTGTGTGTGTATATGATGCATATAAAGTTTCATGTTCATTGGATTACATCTTGATGTGTTTTGATGCATGAAATGACAAAATGCACAAATTGCCCACCATTGGGAGCATTCGGCCAAGTGAGTCAAAATTTGGGGATTTGGTTGCTTTTGGTGTTTTGATGTTTTGAACATGCTAAGTTCATCTTAGAAATGATTTAGAATCATTCAAAATTTATTAGATCAATTTCGGACTAAAATGGACAAAATACCAATATAAGGGTAATTCGGTAAATTCACTTGAATATGATTCATTTGAATTTTATTTCATAATTTGATTATTGGATAATTAAATAAATATGTTTATTTAATTAATCCGAGAAAAAGTTTTGAAATTGGAAAATTTGATTTTCCACCGCTTCCGCTGCGTTACCGGATTCTGCCCCTAAAACCCCTACAGTAAGGCCATTCCCAATTAGGCCTAAACTTCTCTTGTGGGTGCATTGCTATTGGCCTTGACTATTTCAGTACCAGATCCCATTACTTGATCTTGTTGGGTCAGACATTTTTTTAAAGGCCCTAATTGTCCTATTCTGATATAGCTAGGTGTGATACAAAGCTCTCACCCTCTTCCATCAAAACATGCATTAATTGTACTTCAATCTCCACTGGTAGTACAACCTCCATCCCATACACTAATGAATAAGGTGTAGTTCTCACCAAAGTTCTAAATCACCAAAAAATAAATGGCAACTTGTCTGTCCAATCCTTATATGTTTCTGTTATTTTGGCCAAGATCTTCTTTAGGGTCTTATTAGCAGCTTCTACTGTCCCATAAGCTTGCAGTCTGTATGACGAAGACTTGTAATGCCCAATATCGTACTTTTGTAATATTGATTTGGTTTCTTCTTGAAACTGCACCCCATTGGCTGTCACTATATGGTGCGACATCCCGTACTACCAAATCATATTTCGAGCGATGAATTTATCCATTTGCTTGGCGGTGACATTATTGAAGGATTCGGCCTCCACCCACTTAGAGGAGTAATCCATGGCCAGTACTATAAATTGATGTGTGTTTGAAGCTTACGACTTGATTTCACCAGTCAGATCGATGCCCCAAGCTGAGAAAGGCCAGTTCTGATAATTCGCGTAACTCTGTTGGCTGTAGATGATTCAAGTTCCCATGAGCCTGACAATCATGAAAACGCTTCACCAATTCTGCATAATCTGCCTCCATAATCAGCCAATAAAACCCCTTACGTATGATTTTTCTTGATAAGTTCAACCCACTCATGTGTTGTCCACATACCCTATTGAGGACTTCTTCTATTACCTTATGGGCTTTTTCTTCATTTAGACACTTCAACTGCACTCCATTGGTTTGTCTCTTATACAAGTCCCCTCTCAGGTATATGAATTGAGAAGCCAGTTTCTGGATTGCCATCATGTATTTCATATCCGCTCCTTTTGGGAACTCCCTATGATCCAGAAAGTTTTGAATGTCATAGTACCATGGCTTCTTGTCATTGACTTTAACACCCATGATCTTCTTTGTTTCATAGCAGGGCTTCCTGGCTGTAGTCATTAATAGAGATTTCATAGTCAACTTTTTTCGGATTCTCCCAAGTTGAAGCTAGAGTAGCCAAGGTATCCGCCATCTAGTTGTCTTCACATATCAGTACCCGATATTTCCTCATCCTCCTAAGACTGCCACTGCAATGGAAGGAGCCGATGATGATATAAAGAGGAGGAGTGATCCCCACCCATTGTAGGGTAGTTCCTAACTATTCTTATTTAGCTTATTTTGTTACATTTGAGACTACAACTTTAAAGTTTTGAGGGCGTGTGCCTACCAGTTTTTATCTCCTGCTATTATGAAATAAAAAAAGTCATATGTAGTAAAATATAATTCCGGTGATGAGGTTGTTTGCTTTAATGTGAAGTCTTAGAAAATGATAAGTGCCCAAATTGCTTTTATCTGATACCTTGAGTAGGTGATATAGTTAGACTCGTATACACTTAAAAGTATGTCTTTAACTGTAATAATCTAGTTAGTTGTGAAGTGACTAGCTGAGAAAATTATTTGAAGATGAATGACCGTTTATCTATATATATGTATTTGTATACAGTTATTTATGATGTATGATATGGCTACAAAACAAAAGTAAAAACAGATATATCACCTATAACCTTTAAGCGTGAAACTACCAACATGTTAAAGTGAAACGGGGTTTACTGCTATGCTTATGACGTCAAAGATTGAGACACTGTTGGGCTGGCAACCCGTAGAGAGTACAATTAGCTCACAAGTAATTAATCGGAGAATAAAAGAGTCGCCACCCAATATGAGGCACTAGGAATGATTTAAGGCTGTAATACACCCATCGCAAGGTCCGACCTTAAATCCATTTGGGTTCGGAATGGTCCCTTACTGATTCCAATATAATATCTAGACTCAAAGGAGATCTAATCGGTGAAATCACACACGTAACGCAAACGTACGTATCCCAAGTTGAAGCTAGAGTAGCCAAGGTATCCGCCATCTAGTTGTCTTCACATATCAGTACCCGATATTTCCTCATCCTCCTAAGACTGCCACTGCAATGGAAGGAGCCGATGATGATATAAGAGGAGGAGTGATCCCCACCCATTGTAGGGTAGTTCCTAACTATTCTTATTTAGCTTATTTTGTTACATTTGAGACTACAACTTTAAAGTTTTGAGGGCGTGTGCCTACCAGTTTTTATCTCCTGCTATTTATGAAATAAAAAAAGTCATATGTAGTAAAATATAATTCCGGTGATGAGGTTGTTTGCTTTAATGTGAAGTCTTAGAAAATGATAAGTGCCCAAATTGCTTTTATCTGATACCTTGAGTAGGTGATATAGGTTAGACTCGTATACACTTAAAAGTATGTCTTTAACTGTAATAATCTAGTTAGTTGATGAAGTGACTAGCTGAGAAAATTATTTGAAGATGAATGACCGTTTATCTATATATATGTATTTGTATACAGTTATTTATGATGTATGATATGGCTACAAAACAAAAGTAAAAACAGATATATCACCTATAACCTTTAAGCGTGAAACTACCAACATGTTAAAGTGAAACGGGGTTTACTGCTATGCTTATGACGTCAAAGACTGAGACACTGTTGGGCTGGCAACCCGTAGAGAGTACAATTAGCTCACAAGTAATTAATCGGAGAATAAAAGAGTCGCCACCCAATATGAGGCACTAGGAATGATTTAAGGCTGTAATACACCCATCGCAAGGTCCGACCTTAAATCCATTTGGGTTCGGAATGGTCCCTTACTGATTCCAATATAATATCTAGACTCAAAGGAGATCTAATCGGTGAAATCACACACGTAACGCAAACGTACGTATCGCTCAAGTAGTATAAAATAAATCGATCCCACGAGGACTTAATACCTAAGTTATCAATTTACGAAGCTAAATGTCTACGAGTATCTAATTGATTCCATTGTTGGTTGGATGATGATTTTTATCTAAAACAAAGGTAGATTCAAGATTAATTAATGATATGAAAATATCCAGGGTTGTGAATCCTACCAACAATCTTCTAAAGATGAGTTGATTATCATATGCTTGTGTAATATACTAGTTTATTAATCTGGAACACGAAAATATGCAAAAGCCTCTTCCGATGGTCAGATGCAAACACCCAAAGTAACTCAATTAACTATATTCCTATGTTAATTAAGAAACTCTGAATTCATTAAGTTTAAGTTCCAATTATTGCTACCCACGCCCGACAGGTATATTCCTATCCTGAAAGGAAATCTCTAAGGGAAGTATGAGATCGTGAGCTATTGTGTCTACGGATAACCTAAAATCCCTTTTTCAAGTTCATTTCAAGTTTACCTAATCAATCTTATTAGAGGCCAATTAACAAGAAGCACTAAGAACTAGACTCAATAAATAAACATATACATCACACAAGACATAAGAAAAATCAACTTATTAAATCATTGATATTGGTTTTCATCACAACCCTAGACAACGTATTTAGTTACAACACATATGTAGGACTACTAAAGACATAAATAAAAAAGACATCATACAATAATTATTTATATACACATTTTTTTATTTTATTCCATCGCTTTTAGGTGTTATTTCCAATAAAATAGAGCACTGAATATTACAAACTTTCACTTACAACCCATATTCATATGTTACCATGTATGTTGATAATACTTGCCAATGAGCATATGAAGATCCAATTTAGTCAATATTATGGAGAATTCACCTATTTAAATAATTCAAAATGAAATAAATAAAAATTAACTTGTTACAAATTAGGCTGAGATAAGTCTTAGGAGTGGAAATTTCTTACACAGCTATCTCAAACACAATTCCACCTGGTTAGTCAAGTTTAAAACATAAATTATTTTTTTTGCTTTTGTTTTTTGAATAAAAACAACAAAGAAAAATAAAAATAAGATACTAGCCAACTATTCCCCTCCCCAAACCTAATTGAGACATTGTCCCCAATGTCTTAAAAAGAAGAAGAAAATTTTAGAAGATAGTACCTGGTTAGCATGAAATTGTACATTTAAAAAGAAAACTAAAGGTTAAGATCCATATTTATCCTACGCTTCTTACCACGATCGTTATCAAACCAGTTCAACTTGGAAAGGATACGGTCAATATTTGGTTCAAACGTCAAGAGTTGGTTAATTAAATTATTGGTTGTATTGGCAGTGAAGAGGATATCTTTTACGAGTTTTGAAAGAAACCCATTTCTCCTGGCATCTTCAAGAAACACAAAAAAGTCAAAAAATCCATCAACATTAAACAGTCCAATTAGTTCTGGTGTATGTTCAAGTTCGCCCAAAATATCACAGTGAAAATTTCCTCTATCGTGCCCAAGCCACATGGCAAAGCAATAAAAGTATCAGCACGATTAATCATTTCAATAAGTCGTTCGGATATAACTGATATAATGCATTCCTCTCCGTTTGATTGTCCGATAAGATTTGTGTCCACCAAAGGTTTTGGGGTGATTCTCAAAACCAGACTACTTCCTTCCTGTACGGCCTTTGAAACATGTCGTCTTCTTGAAGTTGCTTCCATTTTTTTCTTTACTCTCTCTGATCTGGATGTGTTGAAGAGAGCAATGACGAACTAAATTTATAGATCCTGAAAAAGGGTGAGTAATAATTACACTAGTACTTGTCAAATGACAATTATTAGCTGAATAGTAAAATAAAAGAAAATAACAAAACAAATCACAACAATGAGTTAAATAAAAAGAAATCAAAACAATAATAAGTATATGAAGTAACGGCTTGAATGACCTCTATGGGTCAGGGACAAGCTTCCCATCCAATTTTCTTATAAATTGGCATACAATGTCTTTTAAAGTCAGATTCCCGAGACTCAATTGTTGTCTTTCTCTTCAAAACTGTGTATGTAAATTACGAATTGTGTGATAGACATATCGACTGAGATGCATCTCAAGAGTCAATGATATGTCATCTAATGACTCATTACTCATGCCATCCCTAATGAATTTTATTTTATCTTTGCGATTATCAGCACCATTCCTAAAGAACGACAATGAGTATTGCATGTACATCGTGCACATTTATAACAAACACCTAATCTTTTAGCTCTCATTTTCTTAGCATAGGTGATTTTCCTAAACCAGGAAAAAATGAAATAAAAGAGTCAGATGACTCACCTGCCAAGCGGACTCGTTCTTCAATTATCCAATGAATATCACTAGGAATACCTTGGATCATGCGAAGCCTCATTCTTTCAATGGGTGTTTTGTAGACTTTCATCTGAGAGTTTTGAGGGAGAGAACGAAAATGTTTGTGAAGTTTTACGAGAACATCTTCCATCCTAACTGTGACTTTTCCTACAAAAATAAAACACACAAAATCTCAATATATGCACAAATTGCACGAGTTTCTTCCCTACTAGCGCTAAGTTTAATGTCGTCAGCTAGACATGACTGCTTAAATGTTAGGCTGGATCTGCCAGTGTGAGACTTTTTTTTGTCGCTCAAATGATTCTCTCCAATAGTGTTTGACACGTTGGCTGTTGACCCTGAATGTGTTGTTAGAATTGGGGTTATGTATCTCAGCTACTCTATAGGGTAACACTTGGGTAATCACAAATGGACCTGACCACCGTGATTTCAGCTTGTCAGGGAAAAGTTTCAACCTTGAGTTGTATAACAACACCTGCTGCCCTGGTTCCAGTTGTCTGCGCACTATTTTCTGATCATGCCACTTCTTGGTCTTTTCTTTGTACAGTTTGACATTCTCATAAGCATGGAGGCAGAATTCCTCTAATTCATTCAATTATAAGAGCCGTTTCTCCCCGTTGCTTGTAGATTAAAATTTAGCTTTGTTAGTGCCCAATACACTTTATGTTTGATCTCCACAGGCAAATGGCATGCCTTTTCAAACACTAGGGACATTCCAATGGGTGTCTTGTAAGCTGTCCAATAGGCCCATAATACATCATCCAATTTTTTAGACCAGTCCTTTCTCATTGAACAAACAGTTCTCTCCAGGATTATTTTGATTTCTTTGTTGGAAACATCAACCTGACCACTTGATCAGGTATTTGATTGATGAATGATCTGTGTAGACCACCACTTTGGGACTCGGCAAATATGAGTGGAATTTATCAAAAGCAAATACAACTGTGAGCAACTCTTTTTCAGTTGTTGTGTAGTTGAGTTATGATTCATTCAAAGTTTTGCTACCGTAGTAAATGGTGTGAAAAACTTTCACCTTACGTTGTCCCAAAACTACACCTATAGCAAAATCACCAACATCACACATCACTTCAAATGGGAGCGTCTAATCTGATGCTACTATGATAGGGGCAGAGACCAGTTTCTGTTTCAAGATCTCGAAAGCATGGTGGCATTCGTTGGTGAAGTGGAATGACATGTCTTTCTCCAGCAGATTGCATAATGGTTTAGCAATTTTGGAGAAGTCTTTGATGAATCTTCGTTAAAATCCTGCATGCCCAAGAAAACTTCGAATCCTTTTTATGGATTATGGTGGAGGTAGTTTTTATATCGTCTCAATTTTTTCTTTTTCTATCTCGATTACCTTCGGTGAGATTCGATGTCCCAGGACAATGCCTTCCTGCACCATGAAGTGGCATTTCTCCCAATTCAGTACCAAATTTATATCTTCACATCTTTGTAACACATTTTCTAGAATTTGCAAACAGTGGTCGAGCGAGTCTCCAAACACTGAGAAGTCATCCATGAAGACTTTCGTGCTTTGTTCTATCATGTCTGAAAAGATGACCATCATGCATCATTGAAATTTGGTATGAGCATTACAGAGTCCAAATGGCATCCTGCGAAAAGCAAAAGTACCATACAAGCATGTGAAAATGGTTTTCTCCTGATCTTCTAGGGCAATGACAATCTGATTGTACCCCGAGTATCCATCCAAAAAATAGTAGAAATCATGCCCCGCCAGTCTGCCTTGCATTTGGTCAATGAATGGTAGCGGGAAATGATCCTTCCGTGTTACTTTGTTCAGCTTCCTGTAGTCCATACACACTCTCCATCCAGTCTGGCTTGCATCTATTCAATGAATGGTAGCGGGAAATTATCCTTATGTGTTACTTTGTTCAGCTTCCTATAGTCCATACACACTATTCATCCAGTCATTGTCCTTGTTGGAATCAGCTCGTTCTTTTCATTTGTAATTACAGTCATTCCTCATTTCTTGGGTACACATTGCATAGGACTCACCCAAGAGCTATCAGAGATGGGGTAGATGATGCATCCATCCAACCATTTGATGAATTCTTTCTTTACTACTTCCTTCATGATTGGATTCAAACTTCATTGATGCTCCAATGTGGCTTTGTACTCGTCGTTCATCAGGATTTTATGCATGTAAAATCATGGACTAATGCCTCGAATATCTAATATAGTCCAGCCAATAGCTTTTTTATGCTCGCGTAACACTCTCAACAACTTATCTTCATGCATCCATGTTAGAGACGAAGAAATAATCACAGGTAAATCAGAAGATTTTTCTAAGTATGCAT
The DNA here is from genome assembly GCA_019454045.1 of Zanthoxylum bungeanum. Classification (NCBI taxonomy): domain Eukaryota; kingdom Viridiplantae; phylum Streptophyta; class Magnoliopsida; order Sapindales; family Rutaceae; genus Zanthoxylum; species Zanthoxylum bungeanum. Next base: position 183,861 of record SKCR01027396.1, read on the forward strand.
ACCTGAGATGGCTCGGAAGTGGCTTTAGTTCCAACTGCGGTGGTTATTCAATCGAGGGCTTGATTCACTTTTTTTTTGTAGTTCCAAGCTTTCCATATGTGGTGTCGATCTAAAGCGAGAGGCTCCATTAAGATAGTTGATACATTCCAGAATATCATTATTTAATTCTCTGTCAGTTATGTTGGTGATGCATGCTTCATGTTTGTCAGTAAAAAGTTGCATTGTATCTATGTTCTGGATGATACTATCTATTACCTCAAGTCTGAAACATTCCTCCTCTCGTTCATCATTTGGAAATTCCATGGCTTACCGTCATTGTTAGTTCATCTTTTTGTACATCAATGATGGTTCGACCTGTAGCCAAGAATGGTCTCCCGATGATGATGGGTATGTCTTTGTCTTTCTCCATGTCAAGGACAATGAATCTGCTGGGAAAATGAATTTGTCGAATTTGACAAGCATATATTCCACTACACCTCTCGGAAATGTGAGTGATCTGTCAACAAGTTGCAGAGTGACTGGGGTGGGCTTTGTTTCTCCAAGCTGTCGTTTTCTTGTAAATAGACAAAGGCATCAAGTTAATACTAGCACTTAAATCACACAAAGCCTTACCGAAGTAATGTTCTCTTATGGTGCAAGGGATGATGAAACTGTCAGGATTCTTCAACTTTGGGGGGAAGCTTCCTCTGAATGATGGCGCCACATTCTTCTATCAGTGCTACATTCTCGTAATCTCCCAATATTTGCTTTCGTGACATAAAATTTTTCATGAATTTGACATAACTGGGCATTTGCTTCAATGCTTCTGCAAATGGAATGTTGATATGGAGCTTTTTCAATATCTCCAAGAATCGAGCAAATTGCTTGTCCAGTTTATGTTTTTGGAGACGCTGTGGAAAAGGTGGAGGTGAAGTAAATTTTTCTCGATCATTTTCTTTTGCCTCTAATTCCTCCATCTGTGGATCTGCTTCATTGCTTTCTTTTGAAACATTCTTAGTAGACGCATTGACTCCAACATCTTTGTTGATTTCAGTGCCGCTTTTCAAAGTGATGGCTTGGCATTGCTCATTCTCTCTGCTCCTTGGATTTGGTTCTATGTTGCTAGGAAGGGTACCTTGTGATCTGTAACTCTGAGTATTGGCCAGTTGTCCCATTTGATTTTCCAGTGCCTTTATAAAAGATGCTTGGCTTTGAAATATAGCATCGTATTTGGCTTCTTGCTTTTTCATCTGGGCACGCACTTCTGTTATTCCTGGTTTTTTTCATACTCCTGGCCTTTATTCTGCAGTTAAAATCCTGGTGGTGGATTGTTCCTTTGCCCTGAAGTGTTGCTCCATGCGAAATTAGGATGATTCCTCCAACCTGGTTGTAGGTATTGGAATATGGATTGTTTCTCTATCTGTTGAAGTTGCTGATATAGTTCACAGTCTCATCATGTTGGTAGTAAGATTATGTCTCTGGTGCTCCTCCATATGGTGAACTTATGGATCCAACATTAACCTATATGCTAAGCGTTTCCAGGCATTTGCAAATCTGATCTAGCTTGGCATTCACAGCTGAGTTGGTTCCTACTTCATGGATTCCTGTTATTCGATGGATCATGCTCATTTCCATTTCTTCAATTAAGTCCCAAGCTTGATCTTCTCCTTTTGCCATTAAAGCTCCTCCTGCAGCAACATCAACTGTAGTTTTCATCAATCCAAAAAGTCCATTGTAAAAGGTTTGGACTTGAAGCCACTTTGCAATTTCATGGTGATGACATTTTCAGAGCAATTCTTTGTATCTTTCCCATGTTTCACAGAGGGATTCTGAGTCATGTTGCATAAATGAGGTGATGTCGTTCCTCAGCTTTGCTGTTCTGGCTGGAGGAAAGTATTTTGCAAGGAATTTGGTGGCAAGAGTTTTCCAAGTTGTGATGGAACCTGCTGGTAGTGAATGAAGCCAAACTTTACTATGTCTTTCAAGGAATATGAGAACACACGGAGACGCATTACTTCTTCTCCCACTCGGTTGTAATTGAATGTGCCACGAACTTCTAGGAAGTTACTGATGTGGGCATTATGATCTTAAATTGCACTTCCCTCAAACTGAAATGATCGCTGTATCATTTGAATGCATGTTTTGATGTCACAAGCATTTGCAGGTAATGGAGGAAGTACAATACATGATATGAAGCCGTCATCCACCAAATTTTTTTTGTCTCGAATGGGAATTGGTGGTGAAACTTCCAAAGGTTCAGGTTCTTGATTGTTCATGTTGATCAGTGCTTCTTGATCTTCTCGCCTTTCTCTTCTCAATTGTCTGATAGTTCTTTCAATTTTTGGGTCAAGCAGATGGATTTTATAGCTTATATTTCTTCTCATGTAGTGTCTGAGAACCTGAAACACAAGAAAATAAAAATAATAAGTAAAAAACAAATTAGATAGAAGTAAAGTATTTAACCTCAAAATTAATAGTAAAAGATAAATAAGTCCCCGACAACGGCGTCAAAAATTTGATCGGTGAAATCACACACGTAACGTAAGCGCACGTATCACTCAAGTAGTATAAAATCTATCGATCCCACGAGGAATTAATACATATGCTATCAATTTACGAAGTTAAATATCTACGGGTATCTAATTGATTCAATTGTTGGTTGGATGGTGATTTTTATCTAAAACAAACAAGTAAATAAAACTAAGATAGATTTCAAAATTAATTAACCGAATACTGAATGATTCATAGCTGATTCCTAATAGTTAGAAGTACACACCACCGTCAATAAGAATCTCCGCGAGTCGAGTAGCATATGTAATCATTTGACTATAGGATAACATTGATTTTGTGTGAGATCCTCCACACTTTGATGCCATGTATGTCAGAAATCTTTCATGGTGTGGCCTTTAGATGTTCGTTGGGTATGGACCGATGCATTCAGTGATCAAGTGTGAAGCACGATAAGATCCGTCGGCCCATATGTGTACCATAAGGGGTTTAGGTATCCATGTAAGTAAAGTCATGATTCTTAAAGACTTTGGCCAAAGCCGATCACCTAGGGTGAATTGCATCAGTTGTAAAGAATTGTGGATATGTCGACATGAGATGTGCGCATTGGAAACTTGACGATGTATTCTATGTTTCCTAAGCACAAATCGGATAGCGTACGACATAGGGATTATTAAACATATGTGATTACCTCAACTTGTATAGTTCAGAAAGGTTGTTCGTGTTCTTCGTGAATTCAGAGTTGGTCGAATTGCGTACATATTAGCTAGGTTTATATGACGAACGTGTCTGAACTTAGAGAGTCCCAATGTGAAGTGTACTCGTTGAGCACTTGGGTAGCCAATTAATTTTTATAAAATATGATATTCGATATTATAATTATCAACTAAGATAATCATGTGTTATTAGATAACATTGATTATTTACTTTGACCTAATTGGATTAATTCAATAATTACACAAGGGCTTAATTATAAAATCATAATTATCTCTACCATTTGAGAATATTATGGTAATTGTAAGTACATAATAATAGGTGGTTTTGGATTGATTTAATTAGATTAAATCAAAGTGGAAAACATTTAATTAATTTATTTCCTAATCCTTGGCTTGATTTAATTGGATTAAATCAAAGTGAGAGACAATGGAGATTAATCACACCTAATTATACATATTTGGACAAATTAGATTAAGCCCACTTAAAAGTTGATTACAACTTTTATTAATTAAAAATTGCCTAAGTTTTGTTATAAATAGCAAGCTTAATGAATGTTTTAATTAACAAGAATAAGCACAAGTAATTCTTGAGAGATTAGCCTAAGTTAAAGAAGTTTTAGAGAAGCTTATGAGGTCTCTACAACATTTCATCTAGGATAAATCAAGATTAGATCTTGAAGTGAAGCTTGCTATCATTGGAAATCAAGGTTAAATCTTGAAGTCAAGCTTACACACCTTGAAGGTTCTCCAACCATTTCAAAAATGAAATAGTAGATTGGATCTTGCATCAAGCTTACTAGGTAATGTTTGATCTTCTCTTAAGCTATGTTCCTTTGTGAATTAGATGCTTGATCACATAGCTTAATGTTGAAATAAGGTTAATCAATTGTGTTAGGATACTTTAGAAGTATAAACACAACATGCTTATGTATTAGGTCAAAGATGTTCATGTTGGACATGGAACAATTAATAAGAGTTTGGAACTCTAGATTAAAGCTTAGAGCTATGACTACCATTCTAGATTCACTTGACCACCTTTAGGTGGACTAGAATTGTTCATGAGACATTTCTAATTGGGATTTTAAAATGGTTTGTGATTAGATTCAAACAAATCCATATAAGTATTTAGAATACATGTATGCTAGTTGTAAAACATTTGTTGATGGTGGTTATGAAGTTAAAATTGGATTTTAAGTATATTTGAAGTATTGAGAGAAAATTGGAAGTGTTTAGCAATGTTTTGAAATGAAAAATCACTCACTGCTTGAGCTGCATCGCGACATAAACCATTTCGCGTCGCGACACAGAACTGCACGTAACGACTCCCAAACTCCCGCGTCACGACGCATCGTCATTCAAGTTCAGCATGTTCTTGGCAATTTGGGTGGCGTCGCGGCGCCCAAGCACTTGCGTCGCGACTCCCAGACCTGATTCATACTAAAACTTATTTTTCTCCGTTCCGGAGCTCCGAACTCCGATTGGGTCCCCGTTTTTTCCTACGGACTCATATCATAATGTAGTCTTACATAAAAATATTTTAAAATACATCTATCCTTGATATCCATGGGTTAGACCCATTTCCGCTATTTGGGGCACGGATTCGACCCTAAGGGTTCCACAACTGCCCCAACAGTTAGGGAATCCACTTTTTTTATTTCAAATCTTGAAATCTCCCTTATTATAATATATAAATTTGTATTATATTATCAACCGACCATATAGGCGGTATCATGATTAAATCATATTTAATTAATTCCAACCGATCATAAAGACGGTACCCAATTAAGTCAGGTTAAAATTAATTTAATTAAGTCAAACGGACCATAAATAGGGTATCTAATTAAGTCAGGTTTTAAGATAATAGATATACTATAAAATATGGGAGATTAATATAAATTATAATAATAAAAGTTTCACCTTGCACCCCAGCAGAAAGAAGTTACCTACTCATGCTTTAATAAAAACACACATAATTTTATTGCTAAAATAAAAAGAAAATACATGAAAGATGAAAATAAACAAACAATATACTCTCTTCTTAATATCCTAAGGAATTTCCCAGAAGAAAGTATGAATTTTCCTTCTGATTTCAGCCTCTATTTATAGACTCCAAAAACGGGCCGTGTCACGACGCGCCAAGTCTTCTGCGTCGCGACGCGTGCTACAGTGAATGTCGGCTGAATTATTATGTCGGCATCGCAATGTGTTGAGGGTTGGGCGTCACGACGCGTGATACAGTGCTGACGTCATGATGATGCAAGTGATGATGCGTGTTGGCAGATGAATTATTAGCCCAGCGTCGCGACGTATTGAGGCTTGTGCGTCACGACGCGTGAAGAATAAATTTCCCATTTTGCCATTTTTGATCTGTTTTTCACCGTTTTAGCCCCGATTTGATTCCAGTGAGTCCTGATATTTTATTTATCTATAAAATAAACATAAACACATCAAAACATTCATAAAAACTTGAGAAACTATATAAAATATTAAGTAAAAGGGCGGTAAATATTGATATATTTTTCGCTCATCAAGATCCACATGTCTTATAGTGCATAAATCACACACGAACAGTTTATATCGCATACAACTACTCAAACAAAAAATAATATCACAGTCAAAGATAATACATTTCTTGTGGTAACTAAAAGATAGAACATAATGGATTCGAAGGCATGCACTGGTCTATACTCGTGGAGTTCTGGCCGGATTTATTTGCCAGATTTTAAATCTTGTCCGATCAGACTAGCAGGAAGTATGGCCAGATTTTACTGCATAACAAGTAACACAGGCTTATGCACATGAATAACTACAGATTCAATATCAGAGTGGTGAGGCAATAACTAAAATAGACAATTAGACATTAGTAATGATAATAGTGAATCACATAGAAATCATATATTAAACAGAATAATAATGAAAATAGAGGTAAAGCCATGCACATCGGTTTCGTGGTGGTACGTGAAATTGTGTTTCGAGTGTAAACCATACTACCGTCTATTCGGATTCAGCTATGGAATCTACGTCCGAATTTTCATCATATATACCTGTCAGAAATTCAAAGCCGGTTATAGCCATCACATTGTCAAATTTTCTATATGAAAGATGCATGTCCATCTGAACATCCAGACATCTGGCGTCAATAAAACAAAGAGTTTTGAATGCGGAGTTTAAATTTTAAGGGCCTTCATATCGTACCTCAAGCGTTACCCGGCTCTGAGAACACTGTTAAAGGTAAAGTTTGTTGTTTTGGTCTCTTATTGGAAAGAATCACAAGGGTTGCTATGTGTGTTTTGGAATTTGGTATAGTTCACATGGTTATTGTTTCATGTGGATACTACTCATTCTTTTCTCTCTATTTTTCGTGCGTAAGTTTATTATGAATTACTTCTTCTTGAATGAGTTTTTTCTTTCTCCTTGTGAAGAACGTGTGTTCTTTTATAGTAGTAAGACTGTGATTATTAGGAAAGTATCCATTTGATAAGGAAAATATTTGTTAAGGAAATATATTATTTGGGAAATTGGTTAAGAATGAAGGTATTGTGTTTATGGAAATCAGTTAAAAAGGAAACTAGTTAGAAGATTGAATCTTTCTATTATTCTGGAAACTCGATACATATCCAACTAGACGTTAAGAAGATTCGATCGGACATTATGGTATACATCTGGCGACATATATGATGTTCGGTCAGAGCTCTAGCTTTTTTTTTTTTTTGGTTTCTTTCATTTCTAGCATTAAACCCTACAACTTCCCTAAACTCTTCAGATGTGCCCTAATATGAGACTCATCATCGGGCTATTAAAATACAATGTCTACACAATGGGTGAGTATTAAGACCACCATAAAGAGAAAATGCTACATTAAATGGTAGGTGAGTCAAAAAAGAAGAAGAGAAAAGTCATACCATATTGAGCGCAAGTAGGTAGACATGTAGTACTTTTGAGATATCTAGGTTGGTTTAACCTATGAGATTCCAATTTTTAAGACAAAATTATCGATTTGACCCACTCAGGAATCGAGTTGTGTCCGGATATTTTCACACACACTATGAGTCTGGTTTAGATGATTTATTCAAGAAATTGGATTTGAGTTGAGTTGAGCACTTTGAAGGTTTTGTTGATTTTTTTATTGGACATTCTCTGAGGACAATATTATATATAATTTCCATGACTATTTTATTTTTTTAGTTTTTCTTTTTGCACTTTTGTGATTGCATGTGTGTTACAACTCATCCATTAGGGCTGCCTAGGGGTTTAAAGGCTTGTTGCATACGCTAAATGCAATCGTGATCCCTACGAAAGTGGCTTAGATTAATTTATTTGAGTTTGTTTATTTTTTTATTTTTACTTGAGGACTAGTAAAATATTAAGTTTAAGGGTGTAATGCACGGTCAATATAAATATAAATACACACACACACAACCATTATCTTATATTTTATGGGTTATTTTGAGCTTTATGAATATTTTGGTGTGTTTTGAGTTTGTCTCATAGGTCCGGATCGTAATACAATAAAATTGACCTGATCGAGCAAAAAATTGGCAAAATCAAAGCAAAAACGAGCAGTTTTCCAAACCTTACATGGCGCATCGCGACGCATCCCTTCGCATCTCGATGCACCCTTGTGTATTTTCGAGACAGAAGCTGAACTTTGTTGCGCGTCGTGACGCATGACCATACGCATTACAACGCGGCCGAAATTCCTGATGCATGAGGAACTCCTATTTCTTAAGAATGAAAATTCCAATTAGCCACTTGTAGGCACTGCATTTTTGCATGTAAGTCCCGATGATGAGCCTCGAACGGAGGCACTACCTTTTTAGTTATGGAAGTCGTGGAAAGCGGTCATCGGAAGGGAAGGGTCAAGAATTGACATTTTTTGTTGGATTTGGTTCGCTCGTTCAAGCTTCAGGTTCGCTCGTTCGGTCTCAGTTTTAAAATTATCCTCGGCCCACATACCTAAAGCCACCAATCACAATTCCCTCCCAAACACTAACCAACGAAATTAAAAGACCAAGCACCAACCACCAAGCAACAAAAACCCAAAGAAACCCATGCATCTAACCCTCTCCCACGTGAACAACCAAAACATATTCCTTCACATTCACAAATCAAAGAACAAACCAAGCACAAAACAACAAATGACAAACAAAACCCATGTCACCCATTCCTACACCCATCCACGCCCTTGCAACCACCCATGCCATAACCTGCATCTCACGCCATTTCCATCAGCCCATCTTTTACACCCATACACTGCCACATATCCCTCCATGTGACAAAACCCATACACCCTCCATGCCTCTCACCCATACCTCTCTCTCACACTTCAAGGAACCATATAAACCCTAATGACCTTTATGCACATGGGGGTGACACCAAAAATGACCTGCTGCCTTCATGCTCTTTGATCATGTGAACCAAAACAGTCGAACCTGCCACTATCACCCTCACGCATGATCAGCGCACACTTGAACCTTCAACGCCCACTACCAGCAACTCACTCTCCACGTGAAGCCCTCAACCGACTCAAGCCACCTTGCTATCTTCCAATTGCCCTTCAACACTCACAGCTCTCATGCCCACACGCCCTTTAGCCTGCCCTTGCTCCTTCAATTAACGCTCAGTTCACGAAACTGCCCCATACACACACAAACCCCTCACTGCCTCACGTAAGCCTCATTGACTCAGCCCATCTATCTCCATAAACCCTCTATTCTCGGCAGCAGCAAGCGCAAGCCATCAGCCCTTAAACGCATGCCATTAGCCTCACATGACATCACCTTTCAGCACCTCTCAAACACACTCAACCAGCTCCAGGCCACTCACGACACAGCCTACCCCTCCTCATTCACGCCATTCCCTGACCAGTAAACCCTAAACATAATCCACACACAGCCCCCAACTCTGAGCCATGCACACCATTTAACAGCCCCTTAACTCATCATAATAGCAAACCTTATACACGTCAACTGCACTCACACCACTCACACAATGAACGCACAAAGACAACAACCCTCCACTCACAAATATTGCCCCTGATTCACGCATTCAGCCACCTTCAAAATAACCCCTTCACAGCCTTAACTTCATGCTGACAGCAACCCCTTACTCATGCATTCTTCACACCTAATAGCCTCTGGAACTAGCCCTTGATTTCACACCAAAATGGCCCCTGAAAGCTGCCCCTATCTTATGCCATATATCACCCCTTCCAGTAACCCCTAGACTTCACGTGAATCAGCCTTTCCAACAGCCTCTCCAGCTCACGCACTTGCCTCTCTCCTTCTCGGCTACACACTGCTCCACGCCATTCAAGCACTACACCCACTGCCATGAAACCCTAACTCATCCAGCAGCACACGCCTTAAACTTCACAACCCTCATGCTCACGTACCCTCACCAAGCAAAACACTCACTCATGCACGTTGCCACAATTCACGAAACAAACCCTAAAACCAGCCTGGTTCACGCTACTGCAAGCCATAGCCCCTTCACAGATCAGACCTTCACCATTCAAACACACAGTTTTTGGTCTCCTCCTTGAACACACACTGCAGTTCACACACCACATCACCCTTGCATACAACCCCTTTTACGTGAAATAAAGCCACAAAAATAGCGACCTAAGCAGCCACTTACAAACGACCCAAGACAGTAATCCTACCTAGGGCAATAACCCTAAAACAGAACCCATCAGACGCATTTTCTCTCTCCTGAAACACACAGTCCACGCCTCTATCTTTATCAAGGAACACACCCAAACACATAGCCCACGCCCCTAGTTTCACCATCAAACCAACGTAGCCACAAAACCCTACCGCCCTTGCAAGGGCAGGCTAAAGGGCGTGTGGGCGTGAGAGCTGTGAGTGTTGAAGGGCAATTGGAAGATAGCAAGGTGGCTTGAGTCGGTTGAGGGCTTCACGTGGAGAGTGAGTTGCTGGCAGTGGGCGTTGAAGGTTCAAGTGTGCGCTGATCATGCGTGAGGGTGATAGTGGTAGGTTCGTCTGTTTTGGTTCACATGATCAAAGGGCATGAAGGCAGCAGGTCATTTTTGGTGTCACCCCTATGTGCATAAAGGTCATTAGGGTTTATATGGTTGCTTGAAGTGTGAGAGAGAGGTATGGGTGAGAGGCATGGAGGGTGTATGGGTTTTGTCACATGGAGGGATATGTGGCAGTGTATGGGTGTAAAGGAGGGGCTGATGGAAATGGCGTGAGATGCAGGTTATGGTATGGGTGGTTGCAAGGGCGTGGATGGGTGTAGGAATGGGTGACATGGGTTTTGTTTGTCATTTGTTGTTTTGTGCTTGGTTTGTTCTTTGATTTGTGAATGTGAAGGAATATGTTTTGGTTGTTCCGTGGGGAGGGTTAGATGCATGGGTTTCTTTGGGTTTTTGTTGCTTGGTGGTTGGTGTTTGGTCTTTTAATTTCGTTGGTTAGTGTTTGGGAGGGAATTGTGATTCGTGGCTTTGGGTATGTGGGCCGAGGATAATTTTAAAACTGAGACCGAACGAGCGAACCTGAAGCTTGAACGAGCGAACCAAATCCAACAAAAAATGTCAATTCTTGACCCTTCCCTTCTGACGACCGCTTTCCGCGACTTTCGCAACTAAAAAGGTAGTGCCTCCGTTCGAGGCTCATCATCGGGACTTACATGCAAAAATACAGTGCCTACAGTCGCCCCCACTTTGATGGGACTTGTGCAGTGTGTGACAATGACAATCCTATCAAAGTTATGCAATGCATTTTTACTTACCTAGCTCTCCAGCTGCCACATGACTTACCTGCTGCTTCTAGCTGAGTTGATGATGAAGTGGACCTCGATCCTGGGACGCATCCCAAAACTGCTGATGATGATACGGGCTTCGCCCCCTGGGATTCATTCCCGAAAACTGCTGACAATACGGGCTTCGCCCTCTGGGATTCATTCCTGAAACTGCTGGTGATGTGGGCATCAACCCTGGGATTCATTCCCGGATTTATTCCAAAACTCTGACGATGTGGACCTCGGCCTTCTGATTCATTCCTGGATTCATTCAAAATTCTGACAATGCGGGTCTCGACCCTGGGATTCATTCCAAAACTGAGATTCTTTCTCGGATTCATTCCAAACTGAGATTCATTCTCGGATTCATTCCAAAACTGAGATTCCTTCTCGGATTCATTCCAAAGCTGAGATTCCGTCTCAGATTCATTCCAAAGCTGAGATTCCTTCTCGGATTCATTCCAAAGCTGAGATTCATTCTCGGATTCATTCCAGAACTGAGATTTCTTCTCAGATTCATTCCAAAGCTGATATTTCCTTCTCGGATTCATTCCAAAACTGAGATTCCTTCTCGGATTCATTCCAAAACTAAGATTCTTTCTCGGATTCATTCCAAAAACTGAGATTCTTTCTCGGATTCATTCCAAAGCTGAAATTCATTCCCGGATTCATTCCAAAGCTGAGATTCATTCTCGGATTCATTCCAAAAAATTGAGATTCATTCTCGGATTCATTCCAAAAAATTGAGATTCATTCTCGGATTCATTCCAAAGCTGATATTGATGTTGATGTGGGCCTCGCCCCCGGAACTCATCCCCAAAACTGATACTGGTGTGGGCTTCGCCACTTGGGATTATTTCTGAAACTAATACTGATATGGGCCTCGACCCTGGGATTCATCCCCAAAACTGATATTAGTGATGTGATGGTTTATTTCAACATACTATACTGCTTCTCATGTGACAATCCTGATAGTTTGGCATAAATTCGCCTCCAACGAATGCTTCGCGTCGAAACCTGAGAACCTTCAAAGTACTTGATGCACTCAATTCCGATCGTCTGAATATGTGATCTGAACTAGACTCCTAGTGTGTGTGTGCCAAGGCTCTTTCACAGCTTATTCCTTAAGTAAGCCAACTCGATGATTTTGTCTCGGAGAATTGGATCAGTGGTCTAACCAACCTATATGTCTTAATCACACTCTGTGATTACTTCGTCATACTCAACATGATATGGTCTTCTTTTTTTTTTCTTGTCTCTTTCTTTTCATTTTGAACTTTTTTTTCTTTTCATTCTTTTTCTTTTTCTCTTTTCTTTCTTTTTGTTTCTTTGACACACCTACCATTTAAGGTAGCATTTCTCCTCATGGTGGTCCTAATACTCGCCCATGGGTAGCTTCACGCTTATCGGTTATAGGCGGTCTATTTTTCTTTTCATTGCAGAGACTTTTTTTTTATTTCTGACCATATCATATATCGTAGCATAAGTAAACCATGATGGACATCCAGGCAAACGGTCATTCACTGATCCACCATCTCTTCAACTAGTCATCATGCCAACCACTCAGGCTTCGACTGTTGAGATCTCGTGATCCAGTGCTCATGAGTCTAGCCGAGATCAATCCATTCAGAATACCGGATGAGAGCAAATCTCGTACTTCTTGTTTCTAAGGTTTCTCCCTACATCAAACAATGTCATCACCAGACATATGTCTAACTATCAAAGACTTATCTCCATGGAATTCTTCATTTCAACTGCTTAAAACATGGGCTTCGCCCCCTAGAATTTATTCCCGACACTGATGGGCCTCAACCCTAGGATTTCTTCCCGAAACTAATACCGATTCATTCTTGAACTGATAACACTATTGCTGCTTCTGGTTGGCTTGCCTTTGCCGCTTTCTCTTTTTTCTTCTTTGAAACCTGCGAATGCAAAACGATAGAATAAAGACGTGTGCATGCGATGCGTGCGTATGCAAGTGTACAAATACTCCATGTTTCGGGTGGGTTAGACCCTCATTGTGCTCCTTGGCACCGTGTGCCTACACGAGTCTCCAGTCGCCCCTTTGGGGTTCGCTTCTCTTTTACCGGAACCTGTAAACATAGAACAGACAAAACACAAAATAATGCAAGTATTTTACGTGTATATATGCATGAATGAGTTTCCTATCCCGTCAGGTTAGGTCTTCTGCCAATTCTCTTGGTGACTGCTCAGTCTTCTCTTCCTCAGGCTAAATACAGCTTCAATCTGTCAATATTGATCGGCTCGGTGAACTCGTTCCCTTCCAAGTCTGACAGTTTCACTGCTCCTTTTCCCAATTTCTGAATGGCTATCTTGTCTTTTCTGCTTGCTTCTTCCGGGGATTCCCCGTGTTCTAAACATTGCTGAGTACCATAGTACCAAGGCCCACAACTAGGACTCCCTACTCAAGGGTTCAAATGACCAAGTGAGCGCACCTTTTTTATACACTAAGGTACGTTCCAACGAGTTATGGTGTGTGACTGACTGTCAAATGGATTTCCCATTGTAGATTCCCCAGAGGGAGGGTGGAGCGAGGCTCTCTTAAGTACCCAAGCCCCTTAGGCTCATATTGCTTGGTGACAGGAATAAACAACGAGTCCTCCAAATTAGTCTATCATAATAGGCTACGAGTAGATGATTATCTAGGTGCCTTCACAGCTTTTCCTTATAGAAAGGTAGTGCGTGAAGGAAGACACCAAACCATCACCCAGCTTTAATAATGCCTTTGATTAAACTCCTTAAACCCACAGTAGACATGGTTAATTAAAGCAAAAATCACAAACATTACAAGACATTATTTCGGGGCCGATTCTCTATCCCCAGTGGAGTCGCCAGACTGTAGGACACAGAAATGGACGACGTTGTTCAGGGCTCGCGGCCCGGTTGGGAGTACGGAGTAGCCCACGGGGGACTAAACCGGAGAATAAAATGGAGTCGCCACCCGGTGTGAGCCGAAAAAATGATTTAAGGCCGCACTCACCCCTCGCAAGGAAGACCTCAAACCGTTGGGTTCGGAATGGTCCCTTACTTATGCCACTTGTAATGAACGGATTTGTGCAATAATTTAACTTTGTCTACGCAACATACATGCTCAAGAGTAACTTAGATCTAGTTTGCATCATCAAAGTAAATCCTAATCTAAGTTTTGCATGCTTTGAAAGCAGGTTATCATAACGGAAAACATACGATATCACACAATGAACATGCTGAGTTATCAAACATGAAAATTAAATAACAACCTAAGCATAAACATATATTAAACTCCTATTACGAAAGAAAATAACTATAACATGCATAGGGAACTAACATGCTAACAACCTAATCATGCTTAAGTAACAAATAACATATTGGGCCTAATCATGCTCGAATACAATATTGGGTGAAATGAAATACATGTGTCTCTTGAGTGGTACGGGGCATTGTATCCCGAGTGCAGACCGCAGTACCGTCCATTCGGATTTGGCTACAGAATTTATGTCCGGGTTTCCATCCGATATACCGCAAGAGAGAACACATATTTCTTCCATCCGGAAATCATATCATGAACCAATCCATAATGCTCATGTGAAATAAAATAACCAAATAACTAAAAATAAAGGATAATAAATAAAAGGGTGCCCTCAGGTCTAACCTTTTAAGTCGCTTTCCGGGAGTGCGTTTCACGGTGCCGGAAGGGTTATCATTCCATTAATTTTATTGATCCGCTGTTTCCGCTATTTTCACGGGTTCACTGTTTTCTCTGTTTTCACTGGTCCGCTATTTCTATTGTTTCACTCGTATTTTCTCCCCGCTGTTTTCTCTATTTTTCTTACTGTTTTCACTCGAGTTTTCAGGCTATCTTTGGACTGTTTTGTTCTCAGTTTTGGCTACTGTTTTCACGTTGCTTGGAGGCAGTTTAGGGTTGTGGAGGGCTGGTTACGTGCATGGAATGAGTGATTTTCTTGTGGGTGCGTGAAATTGCAAGTGCAGTAGGGTTTTCTGGCTACGTGGTTGATGGTAAAACTAGGGGCGTAGGCTGTGTGTTTGGTGTGTTCCTTGATGAAGATAGAGGCGTGGACTGTGTGTTTCAGGAGAGAGAAAGTGCGTCTGATGGGTTCTGTTTTAGGGTTATTGCCCTAGGTAGGATTGCTGTCTTAGGTCGTTTGTAAGTGGCTGCTTAGGTCGCTGTTTTTGTGGCTTTATTTCACGTAAAAGGGGTTGTATGCAAGGGTGATGTGGTGTGTGAACTGCAGTGTGTATCCATGAGCTGCCACTCTATGATTACTTCATCATACTCAACATGATATGGTCTTTTTTTTCTTGTCTCTTTCTTTTCATTTTGAACTTTTTTTTTCTTTTCATTCTTTTTCTCTTTCTTTCTTTTTGTTTCTTTGACACACCTACCCTTTAAGGTAGTATTTCTCCTCATGGTGGTCCTAATACTCGCCCATGGGTAGCTTTACGCTTATCGGTTATAGGCGGTCTATTTTTCTTTCTTTTTCTTTTTAATGCATAGACTTTTTTTTCTGACCATATCATATATCGTAGCATAAGTAAACCAGGATGGACATCCAGGCAAACGGTCATTCACTGATCCACCATCTCTTCAACTAGTCATCATGCCAACCACTCAGGCTTCGACTGTTGAGATCTCGTGATCCAGTGCTCATGAGTCTAGCCGAGATCAATCCATTCAGAATACCGGATGAGAGCAAATCTCGTACTTCTTGTTTCTAAGGTTTCTCCCTACATCAAACAATGTCATCACCAGACATATTTCTAACTATCAAAGACTTATCTCCATGGAATTCTTCATTTCAACTGCTGAAAACATGGGCTTCGCCCCCTGGAATCCATTCCCGACACTGATGGGCCTCAACCCTAGGATTTCTTCCCGAAACTAATACCGATTCATTCTTGAACTGATAACACTATTGCTGCTTCTGGTTGGCTTGCCTTTGCCGCTTTCTCTTTTTTCTTCTTTGAAACCTGCGAATGCAAAACGATAGAATAAAGACGTGTGCATGCGATGCGTGCGTATGCAAGTGTACAAGTACTCCATGTTTCTGGTGGGTTACACCCTCATTGTGCTCCTTGGCGCCGTGTGCCTACACGAGTCTCCAATCGCCCCCTTGGGGTTCGCTTCTCTTTTACCGGAACCTGCAAACATAGAACAGACAAAAACAAAAGAATGCAAGTATATTACGTGTAGATGCAAGTATATTACGTGTATATATGCCTTCTTAAAGTAGTATGTTACAGACCTGGAGATCGATTTGTCACTCCGTGATTTGGAGAATACTAAGCAGAAGCCAGATTAGAGCTTCAAAGAATATGTGGATCGCTGGAGAAGCCAGCTTCTGAAAATGCAAACTCGGCCCTCGGAGAATGGTCCGAATGGACGGTATTGCAGTCTGCACTCGGGGTACAATGCCCCGTACCACTCGAGAGACACATGTATTTCGTTTCACCCAATATTGTATTCGAGCATGATTAGGCCCAGTATGTTATTTGTTACTTAAGCATGATTAGGTTGTTAGCATGTTAGTTCCCTATGCATGTTATAGTTATTTTCTTTCGTAATAGGAGTTTAATCTATGTTTATGCTTAGGTTGTTATTTAATTTTCGTGTTTGATAACTCAGCATGTTTATTGTGTGATATCGTATGTTTGCCGTTATGATAACCTCCTTTCAAGCATGCAAAACTTAGATTAGGATTTACTTTGATGAATGCGAACTAGATCTAAGTTACTCTTGAGCATGTATGTTGCGTAGACAAAGTTAAATTATTGCACAAATCCGTTCATTACAAGTGGCATAAGTAAGGGACCATTCCGAACCCAACGGTTTGAGGTCTTCCCTTGCGAGGGGTGAGTGCGGCCTTAAATCATTTTCCCGGTTCACACCGGGTGGCGACTCCATTTTATTCTTCGGTTTAGTCCCCCGTGGGCTACTCTGTACTCCCAACCGGGCCGCGAGCCCGGAACATCGTCGTCCATTTCTGTGTCCTACACCACTATAAAAGAAAAAGTTCATCTTAAATCCTAAATATCATACTTTTGGAGACCACAAAGTAGAGAAAAATACCCAGAGCATGGCAATGACCAGACTTTCAACCAACACTGATGATTGAAGCAGAAGATCTCATCGCGAGTTCTTTCTACCATTTTTTTCTTTTTTAGTTTATTTTTACAAGTTCTTGACTTGTAATAAAGAATTGGTTGTGTTTATTGAATAATATGTGTAATTAATTCATTAGTTTATCGTTGTAATAGATCATAAACACATTAATAAAATTTAAATTGTATCTTTTTTTATTCTTTTGAGTAATATTCTGGGTTATTTATTATTCTCTACTTTTAATGCTTATTATTGTCTGACCAATAACAGAATAGACATGGTAAATCCCTAGGCACTTGGAAAAAGGGAATTTGGGTTTAGCATTGGGAATAATAGTGCTTGATCGTAATTCTTAATCAAAAGATTTATGTGCATGATAGGAGTATACATGCAGGGCATGCGTAGCCAATATTAGAAACAGTGACGTATCTAGAAATTTCAGTCAGTATGGGTTAAATTTTTTTCTTACCAAAATAATATATAATGACTTCATACATATTTTTTGAAATTACAAGATGGTCCCTATACTTTTGAAATTATGAAATAGCCCATAATTTCTAAACTTATAAATTAACCCAAAATTTTTCAGAATTATATTTTTATCCATAATTTTTAAAAATATCAATTTACTCTAAAAATTTAAGTAAAAATTTATTTTTAAAATTATGTATTTTAAGTTTATGTAGTATATTATATACTAAATTTCCGCTAATTTATTGTAGATTTAATCATTTTTTTAATTAAATTATTAAAAACCTAGTGCTAAAACGCAACATTTGTGCTTTGAACAACTATAATAAAAAATAAATATACAAAATAATTATATTTATATTAATATGTGAATATTTTATACATAACAACTATACACGACGTGGTTTAATAAAAGAATCACTACAAATATATTAATAAATTAGAATATCAATAACAAAACCTAAGTATAAATATAGTTATTTTTATTTAAATGTAATGGAATCCTTATACTTTTGCAAATGGAAAAACACATAAATGAGTGGATTTAAATTGAAAAATAGTCAATTATCTATACACATACAAATTAAATATAATTATTTTAGATATATTTAAGAAATAAGATTGATGAAAAAGTGTATTGAAATTTTTTTAACTAATTTTGGCTTGAGCCTACATATTATATTAAAAAATACAACTCAAAAAATTAATAAATGATGTATTTATGGGTGTTTTTTTAATTTTATATATGTATAATAGTGGGTCCAGTGTGGGTCCCCACTGATTAGAACATGTTCTTAATGAGTTTAACTTAAATTAATTATCATAGGAATATAGGTAATTAAATTAAGTTAGGTGTTTCTATATGACCATTTGAAGAGGTTTGTAGATAAATTAGTGTTCAAGGTTAATAAACAATGCTAATTGCTCAATTGGATAAAAAATGCTTAAAACTTGTTCGCTTGCTTATGTGAAATTATAACCCTAGATTCTCATTCTCATAAAGTTTTCGAAAGTAATTTAAATTTTCTGTTTTTTATTTTGTTAGTTTAATCAACTTTTTCTTATATCAATTGTTTAGTTTTAGTTAAGTTAAGTCTATTTTTTATATTAATAGGATTAACAATAAGTTCTTATGGATTCTATATCCGACTTTTTATCACTATATTATTTGAGAATACGTGCGCTTACATGCGGTAATAAAATCACAACCACAGCTCCTCCATAATCTTCAGTTTCAGTATTTAGTTTTTCCCTTTTGATCCAATAGATCTTATATAAACTGTTGAAAATAACCAATTATTCCTGCAAAAATGGAAACATAAAACACTCAACACTCAACACATGACTTTACTGAAATAAAAAAAAAAAAAAAAATTCTTCTTCTAAGAGTTGAGAAAAAGAGTAGCTAAGATTTGACTCCATAATTTCTATTGGATATTTTTTAATAAAAAACCCCTTTAATTTTATTATGAAAGTTATATGCACTGAGTTGTATAAAATCTTTCATTATCAGTGTGTTTTGGTGGAGCGTTGAAGCTAGCTTTTTAGCGTTCCATCAAATAGATAAATTAACGACAGCGTTAATACTCATAAAATTATATGAGATTATTTATTAATGTTATCTTAAACTCTAATATTTGATTCATAGCTTATAAATTAACTTATACTCTCTGACAATATTTTCTACCAAATGTACTGTTGGTGGTTTAGTGTCATTAAAAGGAAAATTAACATGCAAATAACAATCAAAATCAGAACTCAAACTTCAGATCTACTTTTACATGCAAGAACCATAATACTTTGAGAATGAAGAAAACCTGGTAGAAATGATGAATACAGTGGTCCAGGTCGAGAAATATCTCTGTCCTTAAGAACTTATCAGCCCCGTCTCGGTGCTCTACTGGTTTTGTGGCTAATGTTCTCATAGGATAACTCAGATTCCTCTTACTCAAGGGGCACTCCTTAACAAGATCTGGAACTTGGAAATGGAGGGAACTCCCTCTTTACTCAAAACGAAAATAGTGAGACACAAGACTTTTTCTTAATCTAGATCCCAAGAATGAACTACAACTCCTTTAAATAGACATGGAAGGGTGTCTTAAGGACACCCTTTGGTTTGGGGTGCAATCCTCCTAAGGGTTATACCTCTTCCATCCACCTTTTGGAGTTTTGAGTATTCTTATAAATTGGAGGACATATCACATGGGGTATCAACCAAAGAACATGTCCTTCATCCATCCAAAACTCAATAATTAGAGAATTTACAACAATCCCCCACAATTCTCTAAATTTTCATGCAGACACTAGAGAGAGTTTCTGTGAACAAAAACTGCATCGAAATAGGTAGCTTTCGCCTTGAACCTTTCCTAGTGAGTGACAACCGGATTTACTTGACAAACCACTGACCTCATAGTCTTGAACTGTTCTGCCGTTGGTGTAAACCAAGATAATTTCCAACACACAGCTTTACTTCGACCATTTCTCGTTCTACGATTGTGTTCATTTCGACCCTGAACAGCGGTCCTGGATTCATCAAGCACTTTAGGGAAATCAGCCTGTAAAATCCCATGGAAGCGGCCTCACTTCATACTTGAAATAAGTGATCTACTATGAAGAGGTAATTTGCCTTTACCCTTATTAATACTCATCTCCTAATATAGTGATCATTAAAAGCCTCAGCTTATCTTAACCTTGACAGACAGCACTCGACGTCATTATCGGAATGGGAAAGAGTATAAAACTCTTCAGTGTTTGTTTTGAATTACACAAAGTTTCAGTTATCCCTTTTGAACCTAGATTTGGGGATCTCCAGTCAGCTAGGTTGGGTTTCAACAGTGACAATTCTTAGTTTATAGGCTTCAAGCTCATTCCCTTCGATGACTTCCCAACTTGCTCTCTAGGTAAACATTTAGTAAGTGGATCCGCTAGGTTTTCCTTCGACTTAACATAATCGATCGATATTATGCCACTTAAGAGCAGTTGACGTATGGTATTATGTCTCCGACGTATGTGTCGAGACTTACCATTATACATTTTATTTTGGGCTCTCCCAATAGTCGATTGGCTGTCACAATGTATGCATATTGTTGGCACCGATTTGGGCCAACTAGGAATATCCTCCAGGAAATTTTAAAGTTGTTCCGCTTCTTCCGCTGTTTTGTCTAATGCTATGAACTCTGATTCCATAGTAGACCAGACAATACATGTTTGCCTCGAGGATTTCCATGTCACGGCTGCATTACCAAGTGTGAAAATAAATCCACTCGTAGATTTAGATTCCACTGTATCAGATATCCAGTTAGCATCGATGTATCCCTCTAGAACAACATGATATCTCTCATAATGTAGCCCATATTATGAAGTTTCGCTCAGATACCTCAAAATTCTTAGTATGGCTTTCCAGTGGTTATGTCCTGGATTGCTCGTATATCTGCTAAGCATGTTCATAGCTTGAGCGATATCAGGTCGTGTGCAATTCGTGAGATACATCAGACTTCCGATGATTCTCGAATACTCTAATTGTGATACGCTTGAGCCATTATTCTTTGATAGATGAATAGTTAGGTCCATAGGGGTTCAAGCCACATTTAGATCCCATTTGTTATATTTCTCAAGTATTTTCTCAATATAATGAGTCTGAGATAATAAATATCCGTCTGATGTCCTAGAAATCTTAATCTCTAGGATCACATCAACTACTTCTAAATCTTTCATATCAAATCTGCTGGATAACACATTCTTTGTAGACTGAATCATTTCATGATTACTACCAATTATCAGCATATCATCTTCATAGAGACATACAATGACATATCCTTTTTGAGTTGATTTGGTGTACACACACTTATCACACTCATTGGTTTTGAACCCATTTGACAACATCTCTTTGTCAAATTTCTCATGCCATTGCTTAGGCACTTGTTTTAATCCGTACAAGGATTTTACAAGTTTGCACACTTTCTGTTCTTGTCCAGGAACATTGAACCTTTTTGGTTTTTCCATGTAAATCTCTTCATCCTCAGTAGAACTCCAAGGTCTTCAAGGCTCATCTGCTTCTTCTTGTGTTTCAGATAGCTCCTGAAGTCCTTCTATGATGGAGGTAACTTTTCAATTATGGTGGCAACTTGAAACGTCTCACAGAGTTTCATTCCTTCATCCAGTATTTCATGAATGATCAATTGCAGATCACCCAACTGAGACATTACTTTTCTTGAATCTACCATCTTGTAGTCCAAGAACCTTCCCACGATAAATTTCTTTTGATCGACATCCTCTGTTTTGTATTTCTTCTCGAGAGATTCCCAGAGAATCTTCACAAAAGTCATGCATTGGTACACATTGTATAGGGTATTGTCAAGTCCACCCAAAAGGTAGTTCTTGTACAAGAAGTCGCCAGACAACCATGTCTTTTCTCGCAGTTGCTTGGCTGTTTCCGATTCACCCCCACAGGATCCGGAGCATCTTTGAGGTACTTAGCCAACTGCAGAGTTGTCAGGTAGAATAATATTTTGCTCTGCCATTGTTTAAAGTTTGCCCCACCAAACTTTTCCTGTTTTTTTCCATTAGAGACCGGTAATGTGATGTTTCCGCTAGCCATGTGTAACTGAAAAAAATCAACAAGGGTCAATAAGTTTACAAAAGACAAATTGTACAACGATCAACAAATGATCTTGTTCAAATGATATACCAAGTATCCACTCGTTGTTCTATTGGACAATAGTACCAATAAACACAAGTCCTTGAATTTTCGACTAAGGTTTCTTATGATAAGTAAATAAAGGAATATTCTCAGAGGACGAGGGGGGTCCAGAGTAACCACTTAAATCCCTGGCCACTTAAGCTCTTATCTCATTTTTGACAGAATATCCTTTAAAGACTTCCTTAATAGAATCTCTTAGCAATTCAATACTCAGTATTTCACTTTTAATGTTACAATACAATATTCGATATGTGTAGATATATGTGTATGTGTCAATCAAGATTGGATGGAATTACTTGTGTATAATTACACTTTAAATTCTCAACCAAGTATGTAACACACAATTAATTTTCAACTTTATCACTATGTGTATGCTTGTGATAATTGAACAACCTAATATTAACTTAAATCTATACTACCAAGATTATTATGATACAGTATATGATCTTACTAAGTTGATATTACAAATAATTAGATTAATCTAAGTCAATTTTAGTTTAGAAACACATCCAGGACTAATTTCATTAGTGTCGTGTTCGTATCTACGTTCGAACGAGACTGTCCAGTGTGTGCACGTTTGTGTTGCGTTCGAGAACGCGTTTGAACGAAATATTCCAGAGAGTTCACGTTCGTGGAGCGTTCGAGAATGCGTTCGAACAGACTATTCCAGAGAGTTCACATTCGTGTTGCGTTTAGGACGCGTTCGAACGTTTTAAGTCAGAGGGCTTGCGTTCGATTTGCGTTAGAATATGCATTCAAATGTTCTTAGGCAGAAGGCTTGCGTTTGAAGACGCGTTCAAACGTTCTTACAAAAATTAATATTTTTGTCTTTGCGTTCGTCGGGCGTTCGAACGCCCTTACGTATTTTTCATGCGCAGACTATATTTTCAAGAAAATTTTCTTATCTTAGCATGCGAATTACTATTTAACAACACTAATTGATAAGTTCTTAAGATTGTTGGTGGTTTAGTGTCATTAAACAAAAAATTAACATGCAAATAACAATCAAAATCAGAACTCAAACTTTAGATCTACTTTTACATGCAATAACCCTAATACTTTGAAAATGAAGAAAACCTGGTAGAAATGACGAAGACAATGGTCCAGGTCGAGAAATATCTCTGTCTTTAAGAACTTATCAGCCCCGTCTCGGTGCTCTACGGGTTTTGTGACTAATGTTCTCCCAAGATAACCCGGATTCCTCTTGTTCAAAGGGCACTCCTTAACAAGATCTCGAACTTGGAAATGAAGGGAACTCTCTATTTACTTAAAACGAAAATAGTGAGACACAATACTTTTTCTTAATCTAGATCCCAAGAATGAACTACAAACTCCTTTAAGTAGACATGAAATTATGCCTAAAGGGCACCATTTGGTTTGAGGTGATTTGAAGTTTTGACTTTCTTATAAATTGGAGGACATGTCCCATGGGGTACCAACCAAATGACATGTCCTCCTCCATCCAAAACTCAATAATTAGGGAATTTACAACATGTAACCTATGAGTCTTCATGCAACTAAAATTTTTGGACCATCAATGAAATTCAAAATTAATTTTAAATATGATAACCATTTCCTCCTGCCAATGAATATCTTTGCTGAGGATTAACAATAAAACATTTATATGATCTTAATAGTTAATCATTAATCACGAAGAATTGTCATTTGAATCTCATTTAAATAAAAGATAGCTTTCACATTTAATTCCCTAATTGAATTAATCCTTTGACAACTTGCGGTTCACTAAAGACTTTCACAATACATACAAAAATTGATGGTCTTTTCTAACTTATACAAGTAAATATTAGTTCCTTCTAAATGAAAATTAAAGCATGATGTTGAAGAAGATGAAGAAAAAGATGGACCCTTTGGTCTTAAATGTGAGAAGTAGGGCATCCCATATAGTACAATGTACCCATTGGATTAGGACGTTTTTGTTGGACCTAACATCAAAGGACACTCTTATGATCTTATCACCTATCATTTACTAAAATAATTTCATTCACCCATTTTAGCCTTAATCCCATCTCATATTCTTTTCCTATAACACTATTTTCTTTGTCAATTTAATAGCCGAATCACGACAAGAAAAAAAAATGCCAAAGATTTAAAGTCAACTGGACAATAAAAGTAGACCTGGATACTGTTTCGGTTCGGTTCTGAACCGAAACCGAACTGTCCGGTTCTCGATTCCATATAAATGTGGAACCGGAACTGAATCGGACGGTTCTAGTTCGGTTTCCAATTTTTTTTAATTAATTTAAAATTTTAATTTTAATTTTTTAAAAAAATAAAAATGAGATTTCAAATTTATTAGTATATTGCTCTTTGACCTTCATTTTCAGTTTTGACTAAATGAAAATGAATTTTGAAAATATCAGAAGATCGAGACTTAACTTCTCTTCTCCGTGTACCAATACTCGTTCTCTTGGGTTGGCACATTGAACATGGTGTTCTCTGATGAGCTGCCATTTTTTGTTAATATTGAAGAATTATAAAATTAAATCAATACGTGAAATTGAAGATGAGAGAATTAAAGAAATTGAGAGAATTGAGAATTGATGTGTTGGAAAAATGAAGAATGACCAATATTTATACATTTTTGGATTATTTTTGTGATACCTAAATTACCCCTAAAACTAGCCGTTTTATTAATGTTATTAAAAGTAATTTAGTAATTAAATTTTATTTTTTAAAAAAAAATTAAATTAAGGCAGCAGGGAGTTGTTGCTCCCTGCTGCTTGGCTCAACAACTGCTACTAGCCGATGGGCCAAACGGTTCCAACTAAAACCGTACGGTTTCGGTTGGAACCATGAAACTAGCTGGAGCCGAATGACTCTAACGGTTGCGATTCGAACCGTTGTAACCGCCCGGTTCTATTCGGTTAGGTTAGGGTAGAACCCTAACCGAACCGAACAAATCTGATTCTAGTTCCGATTCCGATTGAGGAATCGTTTGAACCAGAACCGACAGGATTCTCCCGGTTCAGTTCCGATTTGATTTTGGTTCCGAACAGGAATCGTGACCGGGTATAAATAAAAGAGCAACTGCCTATCATGGTAAATTTTTTGCCATTTTGATAATCTAAACCTCCTTATCCATGCAATTATGCAATATTTTCATGTGATTATTAAAACCCATTTTCCCTTTCTCTCTCCTTGATTTAGAATTCAACTCACATAATTCCTTATTGTTCCCTCCCTTGTTTACTTCATTACTTTTGTTATTCAAAACTATTTGTAAAGTATTTTTTTAAGACCTTGTTTTTATTTTATAAGAGTTTGACACAAGAAATCAACTATTTATCTATTTTAATTTATTATATGTTCACTTTCACTCATATAAATAGATATGGTTGTAGTTGGTCACATTCTCAACTCTATCATTTTCCCAAGTTTGATGGTTCAAGTTCTCCTCATCTATTGTGAGAGTGAAATATTTTATTCTTAACTACATCAATTAATCAATACATGTTTAAGTATATTATATACCTCATTTACAACTTAAAAGCATACTCTAGATAATATTTACAAGAGTAATGCAATGATATAAAAGTTCCCATATCTATGAATATAAACTCAATTTAAAGTCCCAATAATGTATATAGTACAAGGTGGCAAAGAGGGTCAAGAAAGGATCTATAGACTATGAATAGCCTTTTGAATTTTCATATGCATGAAGTTTAATTTATTTGATGAATTTGTAGTTTGGGTTGATGCTGGCCCATCCCAAGTTGCAGCCACTATATTCATTTGACAGTAATATCTAGACCCGGCCAAGGTGTCCGGTTCCGGAACCGAACCGGAATGGGACCGGTTCGGTTACGGTTCCACCGGTTCGGACGGTTCCAACCGAACCGAACGGTTCCGGTTGGAACCGTAGGGTTCCTGTTGGAACCGTAGGTTCCAACGGGAACCCTACACCCCCAACGGCTAGTAGCCGTTGGAGGGGGGGCAGGGAGCCGTTTGGCTCCTGCCCAAATAAAAAATATTATATATATTTATTATATAAAATATAAATTACTAATGTACCCCTAATAACGGTAATAAAACGGTTATATTTAGGGGCATTTTTGGTATCAAAAAATTCTAAAATTCTATAAATATGATTCATTTTTCATAATTTCATCACACCAAATTCTCAACTCTCTCATTTTCTATAATCTCTTATTCTCAATCTTATTTCAATACAATTCTCTTATAATCTTATTTCTTATTCTCAATCTCAATTCATTTAGTTGTTAATTTGTTATCATTCGCATCACAATTATTCAATTTTCTTATTTTTCTTCCTAATTTCTCAAACAAAAAATGGCAAGCTCATCTGAGAACATTATGTCAAATATGCCAACCCAAGAGAGCGGCCCTAGTGTCAGTGCACAATCACGGAGAAGAGAAGTTAAGGCTCGGTCCTCAGATATTTTCAAAATTCATTTTACTTTGGAACGCCTAGAAGATGGTTCACAACGAGCAATTTGCAACTATTATGGGGTTATCTATAAATTTTCTGGTGGATACGGCAATATGATCAAGCACATGGAGAAACATCATCCTGTTGAATTGGCATTGATACGACGCAGACTCAAATGGCCAGGTACGCATCATCTAGTAGAGGTACGAGTAGTGTAGATTTATTTAAATATTCTGATGCAAAAAATAGAGAAGAATTTGCGAAATTAACATGTATGGCACATCTTTCTTTAAGCTTTGGTGAAAAAACTTCATTTTACTAATTACATGCATAATGCTTTAAACCCTACTGCATGTAGAATGACTCGAAACACAACAAAACATCATATTTTCAAATTATATAAAGATGGTAAAATTATTTTAAATGAAATATTTAAAGAGATGAAATGTCGTATTTCTATATGTTCTGATATTTGGAGTGACCATTGGCAAACACACTCATACATGGTGTGACTTGTCATTGGATTGATGCATCATTTACCATGCAAAAAAGACTTATTGCATTTAGAGTTTTTGATGACCCACATACTGCACATAATATTTATAGAATGATGAAGGTAATTTTTTATGAATATGGTTTAGTAGAAAAAATTTTAACAATTGGATTTGATAATGCATCTGCAAATACTGCATCCATTCATGATTTAAAATCCTTATGTGAACCAAATTTAGGGGGTCGATTTTTTCATATTCGTTGTACATGTCATGTCCTTAACATATGTGTGTAAGACGGACTAAAATTATTATCAACTTTCCTTGATCCAATTAAAACGGCACTTAACTGTATTTGGTCATATTCTCAAGTTAGGAGAGAATGGACCAAGTTTTGTAAAATAAATGGTATTAAACCGATTAAATTTTCAAGAGATGTTCCAACACGTTGGAATTCTACTTATTTTCTTTTATGTCAAGCATTTCAATACAAAGATGCATTATGTAGTTTTTTTTCTCAACATGTTCAAAATATCACACTTTATCCTAGTCAATGAGATATTTGTGAATTTTTTTTAGATATTTTAAGAGTTTTTAATGATGCTACTTTAGTTTTTAGCGGTGTTTATTATCCTACAGCACATTTATTTCTTCTTGAGAGTTTGAATATTGTTGGCACTCTCGATGAGCATGTTGACAGTGACGACCCTAATGATATTGTTTTGCTCGAAGCCATTACTGCTATGAAGGTAAAATGGTTGAATTATTTTAGAGAAATTCTTTTACTTTATCTTATTGCTGCTGTTTTTTATCCTAGATTTAAATTAAAAGGTTTGAATGGTGGTTTACAAGCTTACTATGGTTATTTAGGAATATTAGATGATGATTGATATTACGAGCATAATGACGAAATTAAGAAGTGATTTAATTACTTTATTTAATTATTATATTGTAAGATATAACTTAGGAACATTAGGTCAATCTAGTAGTAGCGAACCGGTAATTCAAACAAGACTTAGCGCAGTGGATCGTTGGTTATTGCAACGAAATAAAAAATCTAGGGATACGACAACAACTAATAACCCTGAATTAGATAATTATTTATCTACAAATTTTGAGTTTTCTAATGAAAGTTTATGCAGTAAAAATTTTAAAATCCTTGAATGGTGGAACCGGCATCAAAATATATATCATGTTTTATCTATTATTGCTAAAGAGTTCTTGGCAGCACCTATTTCCACCGTTGCGGTTGAGCAAGCCTTCAGCTAGGGAGGTAATATATTGGAAGCTAGGCGATCTTCATTACATCCAAACACTCTAGAAGCAACAGCTTGTGTGGATGATTGGACTCGAGCTGATCTGAGACAACAAGAAGATGCCCCCGATGATTTTGAAGATTTGTTCGATAATGCTTCTGCAACAAGTGCAAGCGGAACCGGAGCCGAAGGATCAACTGATAATGATGATTAATAATTGTAAAATTATAATTTACAAAGGGGATATGTCTAAAAGACTAAAACTTGTAATGGAACTACGTGAGCTTTGATTCCTCTCACCCTTGAAGGATACGTAGGCAACTTAAATTTTTAAAAATTTAAGCTCAAGCTCTTCAATGTAATAATTTTTTTATTTATAAAATTCATTTCATTTATTTTTATTAATTTTCAAAAAATATATATATAATCTTTGAACCGAACCGAACCGGAACCAAACCGTTCGGTTCCGGTTCGGTTCGGTGTTTCGGTTCCACTTAAGTGTGGAACCGGAACCGAACCGGATATAACCAGTTCGGTTCTGGTTCCACACTTGTGGAATCGGAAACCGGCCGGTTCAGTTCGGTTCCGAACCGGAACCGAATCGCCGGCCGGGTCTAGTAATATCTAATCATTTCATCTCATGCATGTCAAAAAAAATAAAAATTAACACCAATCCTTTCCATTTCTCTCTCTTTTCCATTAAAGAAAATAATAATAATAATAAATCCAACAATAATGGCATCAACGTAAATTCATCCACATTTAAGGCTAATTTAACCTATCTTCTTCACTGAAACCATGCACCAAAACACTTGCATTTATAAATATATATAAACATACACACACACAACACCAACGAGTTGCCACGGTGATAAAGATCATGGACTTGAGTGGTATGTTACCTATTAGGTTTCAAGTTTGAATTTTATTAAATATATTTTATTGAGGTCATGCTCTTTAATGTAAAAAACAAAAGATTTATCCTAATCTATGTTAGGAAATTTCTGAGAACACAAAACACAGATCCTGAGATTAATCGACGTGAGCTTAAGCCGACCCGACACCCCAATTATCAATATCAATATATAAACACACACATACAGTCGAAAGTTAAATTTAGTTAGGGGTGTTCATAGGGTCGGGTTGACCCGCGACCCGACTCGACCCGCAACGACCCGACCCGGTCGGGTTTATCAATTATAAAATTCACTTTCGGGTCGAAGTTGACCCGACCCGATATTTCGGATCGGGTCACGAGTTTTGAGCAGAAAAATCGGGTCTAACCCGACCCGATCCGAAGTAAATGATTTTATAATTATAATATATATAGTTTTAATGATATAATTTTAACAAGATATAATTATAGTTGAAATGTCAATGTCCTTGCTTTCTCATAATTTGCTCTCCGGTTCGAATCTCAGCAGCTTACTCATTTTTTGAAAATTTTATTTTTAAATAAAATGCTTACAGTGGGACTCTTTAGGTTGATGTTAAATCAGACACTTTGCTGATTCTGCTACTCACTACCATGTGATAATTTGTACCAATATATATATATATATATTATATTTACTGTATATTATATTGACCCGACCTAACCCGCAGTTTTTTAACTCAACCCGATTGATCCGACCCGCAAGGGTCAACTGTTCAAATTTCAGATTGCGAGTCGAAAGACCCGATTGACCCGACCCAATCGAGTCAAAAAAATTAAAAAATCCGACCCGATCCGTAAACACCCCTCAATTTAGTTACAACAAAGAAGAACAATTGCCCCCCAAAAAAAAAAAAAAGAGGAAGCACCCCTGTCTAAGAAATCTGACACTCTCTCTCTTCTTTTTTTCTTATTGGGTTTTTCAGTGGTATAAAAAATGACGGC
Organism: Zanthoxylum bungeanum; assembly: GCA_019454045.1. Classification (NCBI taxonomy): domain Eukaryota; kingdom Viridiplantae; phylum Streptophyta; class Magnoliopsida; order Sapindales; family Rutaceae; genus Zanthoxylum; species Zanthoxylum bungeanum. The sequence goes on from SKCR01027396.1 coordinate 214,156, forward strand.
AAAAGTTGATGGCAGTTGTTTGTTGATTGATTGGAGAAGAGAGAGTGTTGAAGAAGGTAGCTAGCTATAGCTAGCAGCAGCAGAACAAGTCGTAGATTTTAAGCTTAGTAGCTTCACCCCAACCGTATTTCCATTTACTGGAACAAAGAATCCAAACTCTAGAACTCACCAATCCATCCCCATAAACTGAAATAATTATTATATACATATTCTCTGCAAATATCTATTTATATACCCACTTTAACACAGTTTTAGGTAACTGTTTTACCTGTAGTAGCCTGTGCTGTTTTCTTAGTACATGCAATGGTTTTAGTTTGTCATCAGTTTTAAGGATCTGGGTCTGTCTAAAATCTCATATTTAGGCTAAAGTTAGGAGTTCTTTTTCTTTATAGCTGAGATCTGCAGAGAAATGTGGGGGGGTAGTTTGTTGAAGATTTTGGGATGAGGATTTTGATTTAAAGTGCAAAACTTGTTGTGGGGGTTTGTGTGGGGAAGTAAGAGGGAGCATATGAGGCTGAAATCGATTGTGTTTTGTAGCAAAACCGGTTTCGGGTGATGGATCATTGTGAATTATCTGTTGTTAGGTATCAGTGAAATTTCATGTTTTATAGTATTTGGTTTTTGTATCTTCTGTTGAAGTTTTCAATTTAGTGAAATTTTTGTCAATCTTTAGTGGTTGTTGAAAGGGGAAGAGGAAAGTGAGGGGTATCATTACGTTGAGCTTTGGGTGTGTTTTTGGGAAATTGTTGGTAGATATTGAGTTTGCTTAAAGATTGTATATTTTCTGGATCTTTAGCTTGTGGGGTTCAGGTTGGATTTGAACTTTGTGAATCTTGAAGAGAAAATGAAGCTCTCTTCAGCTGGCTTTAGTCCCCAATACCAAGAAGGTAAGCATGTTTCTCTTTTCATTTTCCTTTACTCCCTTTCATACCATGGAAACTGTGATCTTTAATTGACTCTTTGGAAACTTAATTAATATTCTAAATGAAATTTTAACTGGCCTTTAAATAAATTTTGCAGGAGAGAAAAGGGTTTTAAACTCTGAACTTTGGCATGCCTGTGCTGGTCCTCTGGTTTCTCTTCCTGCTGTTGGAAGCCGTGTTGTTTATTTCCCGCAAGGTCACAGTGAGCAGGTTGGTATTTTTGAATGAAGAACGAATCATGACTTCTCTACTTTTAATCTGATAAATAAGAAGTTGTTTTCCGACGGATTTGTTTTGTAATTAAACTTTGAAATGATTATTATTTCTGTTTTCCAACAAGTCCCCAAATTAGAGTTGTTCCTTGTGAATTGGGAGCATGGTGGCTGATTTTTCTGATGTGAGCATTTGCATGAGGCCATATCTGTTAATTTAATTCTGTCACCATCATGATGTTACTTTAGCCATTTCAACTTGCTGTTCTTATATCCTCTCCCCAGAACAATTGTTTTGTGACATCTTCTGGTCTTGTTTTAGAAATTGGTTATTATCTTGTGATCCTGTCCCCTTTTCTGTCACCAGTGCTTGTTTCTGGCATAAAATTTTTGCATATAAATCATCTGTTAAAAGTTTTTTTTAACAAATTCTCTTTTACGATTTTGAATGATCCATAAAATTAAGATATGGTAGCCTATAATCAACCTTGCTTGTTCTCAATTACTACTCAGTTTTTATCTACTAATCTTCTTTGTAGGTGGCTGCATCAACCAACCGGCAAGTGGATGCCCATATCCCTAACCATCCAAGCTTACCTCCACAACTCATCTGTCAGTTGCACAATCTGACCATGCACGTAAGGGTGTTAATTCTTTTGTTAAAAAAAATTTGACATTCCTAGTCACTGAAAGCTCTAAATTTTTGTCAACGTCAGGCAGATGTTGAGACAGATGAAGTATATGCACAGATGACCTTGCAGCCACTGAGCCCGGTATGCTATTTTGCTGGGTTTGTGCTTTCATTTGTTAGTTTTTTTGGCTGCTTCACATGTTGATAATACCCTTCTAGTGTAGGAAGAGCAAAAGGAGGCATACCTCCCTGCAGAGTTGGGAACCCCCAGCAAACAGCCAACAAATTACTTTTGTAAGACTTTGACAGCCAGTGACACAAGTACTCATGGAGGATTCTCTGTTCCTCGCCGGGCAGCTGAAAAGGTTTTTCCTCCACTGGTAAGTCTTATTCATGTCTGGATATTACCAGCCATTTTGAAGTGCTTCCAAGGCCTAAGAACTCAAGTATTATTTCTAAATCATGATTGATTTGCAGGACTTCTCCCAGCAGCCTCCTGCTCAAGAGTTGATTGCGAGGGATCTGCATAATAATGAATGGAAATTTAGACATATATTTCGAGGTAAATTTTTCAAAGGATAACCTTTTCGAATGTGTGCTGCATTTTATTCCTCCCTTCCTAAGTGCAGAACCTAGTTCGTTTTATGTGCTGTCTCTGCCCTTTGATACCATCTTTCTGGGTCTTAGGAAAAAAAAGGAAGAACTTGTATGATCTATCATATTGAGTGGAAAATGGTTTGCGAACAGATAGTTATGAAATTCCTTTTATAGTTGGGCATTATTGGTTGTAACTCCCACAACTTGGTATTATAAAAGAAGCTAATTTATACCCTCCACTGAAACAAACAGCAACAGTTTCATGATGATTATCACTTCTCTTCATGCAGGCCAGCCCAAAAGGCACCTCCTTACAACTGGATGGAGTGTTTTCGTAAGTGCTAAAAGACTTGTTGCTGGTGATTCCGTGCTTTTCATTTGGTAGGCAGCTAGTTTATTCCCTAATATTTATATTTCCATTATTGACCTGATTTTCTAATGCAAACAGAAAATATAGTAGTTTTGTCCTGTGTGTGCTTGAGCTCGAATTCGGGATGATTATGCTTTATTTGGACAATATGGCTATCACACTTTTCTTGGATACCCATCAAGAATATGGGATGTTTATCCCAATGTAATATGATTCATGTGCACGCTATTCTGCTCAGTGTTTAAAAATACGTTTCGAGGCGCCGCCTCGAGGCGCCGAATCGCCGCCTCTCGGCGTCGGCGCCTCGAGGCGGCCGCTTAATGCGCTGTAGCCAATTTTCCCGCCTTTCACCGCGTGAGGCGGCCGCCTCAGACCGCCTCGCGCCGACTCGGCGTGAGGCGGTCTGAGGCGGCCGCCTCATGTTCAGACATTTTTTTTTTATTTTCCCACCGAAACGACGACGTTTTAGGGGTGCCAAAACGTCGTCGTTTTGACTTCTTTATAAAACAAATTAATCTTGTACAAATAATGCAATTTATATAAAACAAATTAAAAATAATACGACTTTATGTTATTTGTTAAGGAAAGGGAAAGCTCAACAATTAGTGGATGAAGACAATACAAGTGAAGGAGGTTCTTTGGATGATGAGCCATCTGATGATGACAAAGATTTTGACCCAAGCTTCATGCTGCTAGATACTAATGATAGCTTATTTAGGGATTAATTATCAATAATTTTTTGAACATACTATGAATAATGAAGAAGTTAATGTATTTTGGATTAGTTATCAATAGTTTTTTGAACATACTATGAATTATGAAGAAATGAATGTATTTTGGATTATTTTTCCGATTTACGATCGAGGCGCCCGCCTCACCGCCTCGAGGAGGTCCGCCTCATGCCTCAATGGCCGGCCGCCTCGAGGCGCCGCACCGTATTTTTAAACATTGATTCTGCTAAATTTATATAACAAATCACTTGATGTACCTTCTAAAAAAAAAATTAATCTCCGTGCATTTGCTTTGTGAGAGGGTGCCAGAATTGTGTGTTACTCCATTTTTTCATCTCGACTCTTTAGCATATTGGTATATTAGAACTATTAGAAGATTATAACTATATGTTATGTTTTATTTTCTCATGTTTGGACCAATATATGTTTCTTCATTAGGAATGAGAAGAATCAATTACTCCTTGGTATCCGCCATGCTAATCGACCAGCCACTGCAATGCCTTCATCGGTTTTATCAAGCGATAGCATGCACTTGGGGCTTCTTGCTGCTGCAGCTCATGCAGCTACAACAAATAGCCGTTTCACTATATTTTTTAACCCAAGGTTTGCCCCTGTGCATGTATCAGAAATAACAAACTTTTGATCTATTACGTATGTTCAAATTTACACCATTTCTCATTCAGGGCTAGTCCATCAGAGTTTGTGATACCCCTGGCCAAGTACGTTAAAGCAGTCTATCACACGCGTGTTTCTGTTGGCATGCGCTTTAGGATGCTGTTTGAAACAGAAGAATCAAGTGTGCGTCGGTAGGTTTCAGACCTTTTGTTATTTGAGTTATTTGTTGCTTTTGTGCTTTTTTCTGTTTTTCTTACCATGGAAAACCTCAAAATTCAAAGTCACTCTTGGAGCTGAAGTGCTTGCTCTTTTATTTGACCATTCATCCAATGGTTTGTAAATCATCTAATGGATAATTTCTGCTATCTTATTTTTTTATCCAGCTACATGGGCACAATAACTGGCATAAGTGACTTAGATCTTGTTAAGTGGCCTAATTCACATTGGCGATCAGTCAAGGTTTTTTCCCCTTTTGTGTGTTCATATCTTATCCAAAAAAATATCTTTTATGTAAATCGTAATGAACCATAACTAAATGAATGCAGGTTGGCTGGGATGAATCAACTGCGGGGGAGAGGCAGCCAAGAGTTTCTCTTTGGGAGATTGAACCATTAACTACATTCCCAATGTATCCATCTCCATTTCCGTTGAGGCTTAAGCGACCATGGCCGGCAGGACTACCTGCTTTTCATGGTATGCTTGTCTACTGATACCTCTAGACTATAATGCACCTCAGTTACTTCTACCATTGCATTCCATTTCCAATTTCCTGATTTTTATTTCCTAACCTCCCTCCCTGCTTCGTATGGACTTCAAGGGCTAACTTTCTTATCCTTTTGATCTAAGGTATTAAAGATGATGATCTAGGAATGAATTCTCATCTTATGTGGCTCCGAGGAGAAGGAAATCGTGGAATGCAATCTCTGAACTTTCAGGGACTTGGAGTTACGCCATGGATGCAGCCAAGGCTAGATGCTTCAATGCTTGACTTACAAAATGACATGTACCAAGCTATGGCTGCTGCTGCACATCGTGATATGAGAGCTGTTGATCCTTCAAAACCCAATTGTACATCCCTTCTGCAATTCCAGCAACCCCAAAATCTCCCCAGTAGGACTTCTGCTTTGATGCAGTCCCAGATGTTACAGCAGTCACATCCTCAGCAGACTTTTGTTCAAGGTGTTCAAGAAAGCCAACATCAATCTCAGTCCCAGGCTCTCAGCCAATCTCAACTTCTTCAAAGACAGTTGCAGCATTCCAACTCTTTCAATAATCAACAGCAGCATCAGCAGCTGCTGCCATTACTACAGCAACAACAGCAACAGGTTGACCATCAGCAGATTCCAAGTGTTGTCTCTGCTTCGTCACAGTTTGCTTCAGTCTCCCAATCCCAGTCACCACCACCATTGCAAGCTATCTCTTCACTCTGCCAGCAGCAGAGTTTCTCCGATTCAAATGGGATCCCTGTAACGAACCCTATTGTTTCTCCTCTGCACAGTCTCTTGGGTTTATGTATCCAGGATGAATCGTCCCACCTGCTTAACTTGCCTAGAAGCAATCCCTTGACACCTTCTCCTACATGGCCTTCTAAGCGAGCAGCACTTGAACCTCTTTTTTCTTCGGGAGCTCCTCAATGTGTTCTGCCCTCCGTTGAACAAGTGGGGACACCTCATACAAATACCTCTCAGAGTTCTATTTCATTGCCCCCTTTCCCTGGTAGGGAGTGTTCAATAGACCAGGATGAGTGCACTGATCCACAGAGCCATCTTTTATTTGGAGTCAATATAGAGCCCGCATCACTTCTGATGCAGAATGAGATGTCAAGCCTTGGGGGAGTTGGGAGCAATAGTGACTCCACAACTCTACCCTTTGCTGCTTCTAAGTATATGAGCACTGCAGGCACTGATTTTTCTGTTATTCCAGCAATTGCACCTTCCAGTTGCATTGATGAATTAGGTTTTCTGCGGTTACCAGAAAACGCGGGCCAAGTAAACCCACCCAACAGAACCTTTGTTAAGGTGAGGGTTTCTTTTTAAAAAAAAAAAACTGTAGATACACCGGTTTCTCATATTATCTGATCTGTTGGTGCCTTGTGAAATGTTTCCACGTTGATCTGAGTTGTGTCACTGATAGGTTTACAAGTCGGGGTCCTTTGGTAGATCACTGGATATCACCAAATTCAGCAGCTACCATGAGCTTCGCAGTGAACTTGCTTGCATGTTTGGCCTTGAAGGCCAGTTGGAGGACCCCCTGAGATCAGGCTGGCAGCTTGTATTCGTTGACCGGGAAAATGATGTACTTCTCCTCGGTGACGACCCCTGGCAGTAAGTTCTAATCTTTGCTGTTCTCTCAATGGAACTTTTTGCAAATTCTACAGTGGTGTTTTTTTACACCTGGCTTATGATTTTGATCAACGGATGATAAAACTTTTGGCTTCTTAGATAGAAACTTAGTAAACAGGGGAAGGCAAAAAAAAAGGTAAAACCTGATAGACTAATTCAATGAAATAAGAAATTGGAATCTTCTTCATATTTTGACAATGTTATGTGATTTCGCATTCTGTTCATTTCTTCATTATTTGGAGATTCATTTGGAGATTCCATCTGTTTCCTGCTGGCTTGCCATTTATGCATTTCATGCTTCTTAAACCAGGGAATTTGTAAACAGTGTGTGGTATATCAAATTACTCTCACCATCAGAAGTGCAGCAAATGGGCAAGTGTGGCATAAAGCTTCTGAACTCAGTTCCAATTCAGAGGCTCACCAACAGCAGCTGTGATGATTACGCAACCCAGCAGGACTCCAGAAGTTTGAGCACTGGTATAACTTCCGTGGGGTCACTGGATTTCTGAACAATTTAACCAGTTAGGATACCATTCTCTCTTTTGTAATATTAATCTCTGCTTCAATCCATGTATGGGTAGCGAGATGCTACATAATTCTAGCTTAAAGTCTGATATATAAGCTAATACTGTTATTATAAGATTTATTTTCTAAATTCTGTGCTATAAAAATACATAAATCAATATTTACTAGGAGACTTCTATGTCTGTTGTGATATAGCTGTTTGCAGTTTCCATTTATTGTTGTAGTAATCAATTTATATCAATCTTAAGGTTGCTTGCTTATGGAGTTCAAAATTTGGACAGAGGTTTTGAAGTATGTGAGTTAGATAAGTGATGGAAACCTTTCTAAAAATGAACCTAAGACTTGTGTTCATAGTTTTGGCAAAATGAACCTAACCCCACTTTAATCCATTCACTTTAATTCATATTTATCACTTCTAGCAAGATGGTCTCATTAAAGGAAGAGTGAAAATTTGATGGGTTCTTCGCATTTTCGTTTTCCAGAACTGTTTCGGATTAAGTGATGGTTTTCAGTACGGCTGTGCAACGGTTAATCGGATGGCACCGCGGCAGTTTTTCATTTCCAGAACCGGAACCATTTGATTTGGTTCCGATTTCTAATAATTAGGAACCGATTTTGGTCTAAAGAGTGAGGAATAATATACTGTGCATGTTTTCAGAATTGTCATTTTGGAATCATTTCCAATAATTGTGAGATATGCCCAAATGACAAAAGTGGGCTTGAAACACTGGGGCACACAATGATGTCGGTAGCCAACACACGTGAGGCACATTTTAATCTTTTCTTCCTCTTATCTCTCAAAAGTCTCAATCAAAAAAAAAAAAAAGCTAGTTGCCATAAATTTCATTCAATTCCCATTTTGTGAAGATACTGAACTTTTCATCAATGCAACACAAAGGGAAAAACAGAAGCCAAATTTGAGTTGGGCTTTCTTTTTCTAAAAATTATACCAAACAAAAAATGTGTGTTTTGTTTGGCTAAACAGCAATGATACTTGCACAGAATTTGTGCACATAACAGTGCAAATATTATTAAATTTTAAAAAATGATACTCACACACACTTTTACTTAAAATTTTAATAGCTACTGTGAGAGAATTTGTAAAATTTTAAGTAAAAGTGTGTGCGAGTATATCATTACTCTTAAATTTTTGCAATGTTCTGTGATATTCAATGCAGATATCATTATTTATTTAGTTGATGTCAGTAGTTTCCTGAAAATTGATTGTTAATCAAAGATTTGTGGGTGCCGTAAAATCTATGAGACGAGTCTCATATTCGAGATGGAGAGAAAATTAGATTGCCATCGACTATTAAAAATATGTACTCGTAAGGGTGGTTTTGAGGAGTTTGAAATTTTTGGTTCTGTGGATGCTGGATTTCGCCCGAGGTCCACAATCAGAATTTGTAGGTTGGGGGCATTAACGATCCTGCAAAACAAAGATAGAGTGAACGGGAGTAGACTACCACCGATATGGTGGGTGCCGGGTACACTCCGACGCTCAAGTCAGTATAGTGAAATGAGCTGCCATTATGTAATATGCGGAAATAAGGCTTATTATTACCTTACTTTCTTTTAATAGCCGTGAGGGCGGTGACAAAGGAAAGAAATTCTCAGAACTTGTGTCAGAGAATAGAAGTTTGTAAGAATGATGTCAAGCCTGCCTTTGAACCCTGAGTTATCTTCCCTTTTATAGATCTGAAAAGAGATTATTTTGTAGCTGTGATAAAAGCTGGCAATGGGTCTACAATGTGCTGATATATCTGGCTATGGAACCCACAACGTGTCTTGGATCCAACTTTCGGCGTTGCACGTATTTGTGTTTAGAAAAAGTAAAAATAGTTAGTAACAACCATGTTTTATGCTGTCTACTTATTTGGCTTTTCATTTGTAGTGTTATGTACCGGTGGAATAAAGTCTTTTGGGCTGGGTTTTCCAATATGGTTTTTAAGGGCCGATATTTGTGGGCTTTTGGTATTGAATTTTGACGTGAAAAGCCAATTTTACCCTCGGGTCCAAATTTGGCACGTACAGGTTCCTAAAAAAGTTTTTAAAATGAGACATATATCGGTAAATGATAAAAAAATATACAAATCATATTATATGTTAAAATTTAAAATTTTTCTGTATCTTTAATTTTAGGTCAAATTTATTAGCTCAACGCCCGGTCCATATGATAATAAGGTTTATACACAACATAAAGCCATGATCTAAAACAAGCTACAAAGCCACAGGCAACCATTTAATTTTGCAAACTGTGCAAATTCCATCAATAACACACGGTTGCTGATTGAGAGAAGAAACAGATACCACCTGAGGTTCATTGGGTGTTGAGCTATCTTCATTTTATAATTTCATTGCTTTTTTATGACAACCAGCCGCAACAAATGAAATGGGATGATGGCATCTTTCCTGTTTGGCAAATGTATTCTGCTTGTGCAGCAGTTCTTCGAGCATCGCGGTTTTTTCTCGCTTCAGCTGCAGCACGTTTTTCGTCTGATCTTTGTCTTGCCACTGTGATATATTTCACCATCTTTGCATGAGCTTGGGCTCTCATTTGTTCAACTTCAGCCTGAAAAGAGTTGCATTTATTACAGCCAGTAACATTTGCAAGTTGTATTTTTATCAACAAAAGCTGGATTCAGTAGTTTGAACAATCTCAGGCCTTCCGGTTTCAGATGTTCCTTTTGTTTCCCTCTACCAGCATCATTTAAACTATTAAGATATTTTGATCTATTTCATCAACATACAATAGCCAGTAAAATAATTTCAAAAGGATTTCAAAATACCACCTCTATTCTCCGCATTTCAGCTTCTACTTTTGCTTTCTGCCGACTTTCCCATGCCTGGATTTTGATTTCTTCACGTCTGTATCTGAAAAAATTATAAATAATACACCATAGATTAAGGACATTATTGCAGAAGTCCTGATGTTGGTTACATTAAGTTAATATTGCTTAAATTAAACTAAAAAAAGTGGGGTTTACAAATGAAACCTTGCTGTGTGTTTAGATTTTTCAGCTTCCTCCCATGCGGCTGCACGTTTTCCAAATTCTATCCGTTCAAGCTCCTTGATGTCAGATTTCTCATCTGAACACGTCTTCTTTCCTTGGTCGTCTTTACTAGCCCAAGCAGCAATATTCATCTTGCCAAGCCGGACTCCAAGGGCCGCAATTTCTCTCCTAGTCTTTTCCTTAATTTCTTGTTCTGACAAATCTCTTTTGCTATTTTCTACATGATGCTGTGATCCATCATCTCTAGTTGGCTCCATAGGAGTGGATGATGGAGCCCGTCCTCTAGGAGTAGATGGAATTGAAGACGTAGGGCTTCGAAGTGGAGTGGTTGCCCCAACAGGGGTCGCGGTCCTTGAAGGCTCTTCACTTGCCACCGGGGTCATTTCTGTTCCCATGTCTCTCATACAGACTGATAGTATGGTGGGAACAACTGCATAATTAAATCGTATTCAGAAAATTAAAGCCATTAAAAGAATATGAAAATGTTGCTTTGTCGCTAAAACAAGACGAAAAAAGGAAAAAGATTTGCACAGAATGCATTACAGAGTGCACATTCTGCAAGAACAGTTTGAGAAAGGAAAAAGGAATAATTTGTATAATCATATATTCTAAATTTCAGGCAAGAATTTAAACCTATCCTTTCTAGGCCTGCCAGACTATTCAAAAAAAAAAAAAACAAATTACATAGCACTTTTGGATCCTTTTTTCTTAAAGAAAAAACAAGAGAATTGTTTTGATCGTAAAATCGAACGTGTCCAAAAGATGATTCATGAAACAATCAAGTTTCTAGGATCCCAATCAGTGAAGTTGAAGCTCATACATGGCAATAATAAAGAATCATGCAAATTATACAGGTCACAAGTTTACCTGATGTATTTTCTGATGAACCTTTTGTACAAGGCAACTCCATCTGATCTGCTTCCTCCAAATCATTACTCTGAGTACACGTGTCAATCAACACATTACCACAATGAGCTTGATGAGTCCTAAAAGGAACAAAAGAGAACTTCTCCAAAGCATGTGATGCAGTTTGGCATATGTCTACCAGCTTAGTGTCCGCTGCCCGGACAATTGATGGCTTATGATCATAAGTTGCATACTCAGGAACAACTCTCACCATATTAGTTGTCGGCAACCTTTTAGTTTGGTGATTCGAAGCATTTTTCTTAGAATAATTAGCTTGTACATTTTGCCTATTCATTATCCACTTTTCAGCATCATTCCACTTTGACGGCATAGGTCTTGAGAATGACCTTGCAATGTGATTCTGCAATGATCTTTCCCCTTTATGAAACTCAAAGCTAGACGAACTAGCATTACTATCGTAATCAAGATTTTCATCCTCGAGCATTCTCATTGGGTGAATTGCACTCAAATTACCACTATCACCCTTTGATAATTGCTGCATTTTGACTCCGCCCACGTTAGTGTTCTCTCTCGGCAGTGTTTCCTTTGGCTGGAAAGAAGCTTGTTCGTCTTGGCTGTGGCTAAGAACTACTTCACCAGCTCCTTTTTCAGACACAACTTCTAAGCTTGAAGCTGCGACCACAGGTAATAGATATACTCTGTTCAGTGCATAAAATCCCAAACACTCTAAACCAAAAAACAGTTATAAAGAGAGCCTCACTAAAGTCGAAAATGCGATGGATTAAGCTATAGTTGTGAAGCAATCAAATACTCATAAATGGTTGTAATCTAAAACAATATGAAGGGTAGTCACTGACCTTCATCATCGAAATATCCATTCTGGGAGGCTAATAAGCTGTTTTTGACAAACTCAGAATCGTCAAGCTTGGAAGGAGATGTCCTTGCAGAGTTACTGTTTGATCCATTCTTTTTTCTATAATGATGGGGCACTATCAGTTTCATCCTAAGCTTACTTGGAGAAATTATCCCAGTCTGCAATCAACCACCCAAAAAAAAAAAAGCCATATCAAACATTAGGCCAGAAATTTTAAGTAAAAAGAAGTTAAAAGACTTTGTGAGATATTGATTGAAACAAACAAACTAAATTAACAACATATATCACTTTGAAAAACTTCAACTCCCAAATCCCAATCAAACACAATCTTCTCCTTTCTCCCTCACAAGTCACAACCAAACTAACAACAAATTAAAAAATAAATAAATAAAAAAATCCTCTTCACATAAAACACAAGTGTATAGAAGTATAGTAATAGAACCAGACCCCATCAACTATAAAAAAAAAAAAATAGAAACAAAAAACAAAACAAAATAAGCATTCCCAGCTCAAGAAAATAACAGTCTAAAATCCATTATTTTGCAGAACCCAGATGTGAGGGGAAAAAAAAAAACTTGTGCCGCCATTCCCAGCCTCTCCAATTCAGACATAAACACATACAGCCACATACATAAGCTACAAAGAGACCCAGAAAGCCAAAAAAATTATTATTTCATTTAAAAAAAAAAAAACACAGAGAAAAAGAAGTGGTGGCATTTCATCTCTGTTCCACCGTAATGACCTGAACATTGTGAATCCTCTCGTACTCCATTAGATCCCCCTCTCTCTCTCTGCAATGGAGCTGAGGAAAGAGCCAAAGACACTGAAAGATGAAAGGGGAGCTTTGATTTTATTAATTAATTTTAATTTATTTAATCTTGTAGGTAAAACTAAAACATCTCAAACTCAGGCTTCTGTTTTGAGTTGTTATATAGCCGACAGATGTAGGAAAGTGACCACCGTTTTTGTAATAAATTATCCTCCACTTTAACTTCCTTTCTCTGCCCTTCGCGCACTACCCCACTCTGATCTTGCCACGTCATTTCCTTTGACCCCTGTTCAGGGATTCACATTCTACTTGGTGGGGCATTGTACTTACTTTAGTGGACGGCGGTCTGCACTAACCGATGAATCGCCGATTATTTCGAAACAAACTGTGATATTATTCTTGCATTGCAACTAGATGTTGGAATTCCCATAATCGGGTGTGGTGTTGAATTCAAGCCCTGATTCGTTTGATAAACATATCAACACGATTAATATTGGGTTGGTTTCGTATTTGACACGATTAGTTATACGATTATTCTATTAATAAAATTACACGATTAATAACGAATCATGAATATATATTTTGGGTTTGTACGGAGTGTGTGATACGTTATCCCGTTACAATTGTCATTTTTTACCTTATTTTTCTACGACTTGGAATTGGAAGTTGCTGCCCATGTTCGTGAGGATGACCTGAGGTTGAAAATTTTTCCTCTAGGTCTTTTGGATCGTGATTATAATGGCTCAGGGCTACATTCGTTCCACCAAGACCACGTTATTGAATGAGATACGGATGGAACATTCTCTTGTGGCTAGATTTGTTATTGGCTCGAGGTCGGGTATGTCTCATTGAGGCCTTGTGATGTTTGTTGGCATGGGGTCGAAGTTTCTCCCCCATGGCCTTGTTTGAATGGCATAAGGATGAAACATTCTCTTATAACCATATTTGTTATTGGCTCGAGGTCGGGTATGTCCCAACAAGGCTTTGTTCTGTTCGTTGGCATGAGGTCGGAGTTTCTCCCCCATGGCCTTGCTTGAATGACACAATGAGAGAATATTCCCTTGTGACCAGTTTTTTATTGGCTCGAGGCTGAGTTACATCTCGCCGAGGCCCTATTATTGCTTGAATGGCACAATGAAGGATCATTCTCTTTTGGCCAGGTTTATTGATGGCTCGAGTCTGGGTTACGTCTCGTCCAGGCCTTACTATTGCTTGAATGGAAAAATGATGGATCATTCACTTGTGGCCAGGTTTATTGATGGCTCGGGACTAGGTTACGTCCCGCCGAGGCCCTATTGCCGTGTGTTGGCGCAAGTAGGGTTCATTCCCTTGCGACCAAATGACTTAGATGGCTTAGAGTTGGAATTTCTCCCCCAAGGCCTCTCTTTGTCAGATTGGCTCGGGGCTGGGTTACGTCCTACCGAGGCCCTATTGTTGTGAGTTGGCGCCAGGAGGGGAGCTTTCCCTCGTGGCCTATTTTGTTTTGCATGGGTTTGCAGGTTATTCCCTTCTAGGATTACAACATGTCGAGAACATGCATCTGCCTGATATGGCACAAGATGAGCTTCTTTAAGCGGAGAAGCCAGTGGATGGACTGACATAGTTAGCTCGGGTCAACCTATTTAGTCAAAGAAGGCCTAATGGAAGAGATGACCATGTTATGAATCAGAAGCAGGTGATAGATCATGATTATGAACTCGATGTGGATTTTCACAAGAATAAGTAATGAAGCTTGTAGTTGTGATACCCGTTATGAGGTGGTGCATAATTGAGATGATGGACTTGATAGAGATTGAGCATCAAGATGAGAATGAACGCCATCTTTTATAAAGTTCACGACATCAACTTATCAACTCGTTGATACCGAGAATTGAGGGATATATGTTGATGGTGGTTTTTCACCCCCGAGAAAGTTCAAATACTGAGGAGGGGTAGAAGGAGATTTGTACTTGGCCAAGAGAGGATGATAAAGGTCCAAGGGCCCAGAGAGGCTAAAGTCAGACAGAGGGGCCCGACCCCACTATACATAGGAGTTTTCCTAATGACAGAGTAAGCTGAGGACGAATTGAGTTGTTGATTCGACCAGACATAAAGAGTTGAATTTGGTCACGTTTGAGTATTTGTGGAAACCAACCCGATGGGTCTATGCTAGCAATCCGACCTGGATAAGAAAGCTATATGACGCTTTGACAAGTATCATCTGTTTCGACATGCCAACCCGAGGAACAAAGATGGGATCACAAGCCGACCTGTATTGAAGTCACATGACGTATGCCATACTTGGAAGTTAAGGCCTTCAGAAGGCTGATGTGACGGAAGTTGGTAAAAAGCTCTCTTTGGGAAGGAACCCTGCCAGACGAAATAGTATTGGAGCAGCGGAATTGCAAGCTGTCACACCAACAAAGTGTGTGGCAGTGGCCAAAAGGTTGGAATGATGAGTTTAAATAATCCAGTTTCTTACAGGCTGTCCTCCTAGCGGGGTTTCAAGTCAAGATATTTGTCGGCTCACTAGTGCTAAGAATCCAACTCGACTCCTCAACAGCCGGAAGGGCCCTAAGAGGAGCTACATCCTTTGGTTTGCTACAGGAGGCCATACCATCACCAAAGTCATATCGTCTGTGGGACTCTCATTCAACATCTCTAGATCGATCTCACTTCCAGCCGACACTATGGGGGAACAAGCCCGAATAGGGGATTCAACATACATCTCCAAATGAGTATCACTAAACCTGATGCTACTCTCGCTCGACATCTCTCCAGAGGATGACATATTCAAGCCTCTGAACAACTAATGGTTCTCAATCTCTACGTCCTACGGATCAAGTAACCCTAATTTCACAGACAAAGTTCTTCATATGCCACCAACTTCCTAAAGATCAAACTACCAGAAAACCTCAAAAACAATTTGAATCTACCCAAGAACACTTTAATGGAACTCAAGAATAAGAAAAGGGAAGTGAGAGGGTACCTTGAAGGTTGGAGAAATCTTGCAACTTTCCAAGATTTGAGAATATGAACAAATGAGCCTCTAAACCCACTTATACTCGACTACCGAATGGCGCCTCATTAATCCGCCTAAAAACCACATCGAAACCCTCGCTAGGGCTACAGTAGTAAGAAAATATAGGCCTGAAACCCTTAAGGCCCATCTCATGGTGCCCAATTAGGCTCAACGCGTAAGTGAAGAAAAATCTTATCGTCACCTGAGACAATCTGTACTTAAAGAAAAAAGAAGTTATGGTCACTTGGGAGAGCTTAGCCTTCCATAGCTCTCATCAAGATTAGAAACGTCCATGTTCTCCAAACGACTAGGAAATATACATGTTTGGCTCAGGCGACACATAAAACAGCGTGCTCCCTTTGACCGGTGACATCCAAGGATCGTTTTCTGGTCGAAAGATTTGAAAGGACCATCATATACTCCAAACGACATGTATTGACTGACATCCCTCCAATCGACATCAAATGAAATATGTCTGCTCCAGGCAATATGGCATGACTTTTGGTCTAGCAGACATCCAAAAATCACCAATTAGTTCAACCGACACAACCTTCAGTCGACATGTAAAGTGTTAATACAACTAAATATGTTTGTTGAAATATGCACTAGGGTAATGCAATGTCGGTTGGCGAAGAGATTCCAGTCGACAAAGCAAATTCATGACGTCATAGTAGACTAAACTAATATAACCCTCTATTGATGTGGCATCGAGAGTCCAGTTGACATCAAGAAAATGATATGTTGAAGGAGATTATTATGGAACTTCATTTGGTCTAGTCGACGGGAACATTCCCCATAACATTCGACGGTCAGATTGAGGACTTGAACCTTTATATGGCCCGGATAACGTAAAAGACTCCACCGGACCTTCAGCAGGTCTGGTCGATTAGAGATTATCCTAAACTTTCATCTGGTCTAGTCGACAGGAATATTCCCCCAAGACCTTCGTCAGGTCAAGTTAAAGACTCGGACCTTCACCTAGTCCAGACGACATAAAAGACTCCCCCGGACCTTCAGCAGATATGGTCGACTGGAGATTATCCTGGACCTTCATCTAGTCTAGTCGATGGGAATATTCCCTTAAGACCCTCGTCGAGTCAGATTGAAGACCTGAAACTTCATCTGGTCTAGACGACGTTAAAGACTCCCATAAACCTTCTTCAGTTGACAAGAAATCCAAGCAAACCCCAAGCAACGGACAGAACCCCAAGAACCGCGAATTTGATTTTGAGGAACAAAACCCTTCCAATGCCACAAAGAAGACCCACAAAAAACTTGCCCTTGAGAACCTTTAAGATGAATCCTTGTAGTGTTTTGCTAGCAATGGAGACGCCACTAAGTTTGCAAAACTTAGATAAGTCGATTCAAACTTGAAAAGGGGAATCCCTCCCTTACAAGAATTCGGCCATAGCCAAAGCTTTAAGCTTTGAGTTTACAAATTTCGTTGGTTGTTTTTCAAAAAGAAAAAAGAAAAAAGCTTAAATAGTGATACAAAAGAAACCCTAAAGGCATAAAGACAACAATGCCCCTAAATACGAAATTACAAAAATACCAAGTTTTTAAGTCTTCAAATGCCTAGAAAGCTTTATTCTAAACTGATTTGGGCCAAGTGAAATGGCTTTGGGCCCTTTCCATCGAAGCCCACAAGCACCTCTATTTGTTTGTTGCAGCCGGCCATAAAACTCTGAACTAATCCCGCCATTGCTTCGCTGAGTCTTTTGGTCTTCTGCCTCGTAATTGGCCATTCTGGTACTTGTAATGGGTCTTTTGCTTTGTTGTCGGCCTGGATCATGTCATCCCCTCCATCTTGAAAAGGATTCGACCTCGAATCTGTACCTGCATCAAAAAGAGTTAAGTCAGAAACATTAAATGTAGCAGACACATTATACTTACCTTGTAAATCCAGCTTGTATGCATTGTCATTAATCCGTTCCAAGACTTGAAATGGACCATCCCCTCTCGGTTGTAGCTTAGATTTACGTTGTTCAGGAAATCTCTCCTTGCGCATGTGTACCCAAACCCAATCTCCGGGCTGAAATCCACACGTTTTCTCTTTATTAGCATGAGAAGCATATTGCTCATTCTTCCGTTGTATTTGCTCTCTTGCTTTCTCATGTATATGTTTCACCAAATCGGCTTTCTGTTTTCCATCTAGCCCCGCATGCTCATCAACAGGCAAAGGTAACAAATCCAATGGAGTTAGTGGCTGAAAACCATAAACAATTTCAAAAGGTGAAAATGATGTAGAAGAATGAATGCTACGATTATATGCAAACTCAATAAATAGCAAACAATCTTCCAAACTCTTCAAATTCTTTCCAACTATAGTGCGCAATAATTGAGATAAAGTCCTATTAACTACCTCTGTTTGTCCATCAGTCTGTGGATGACATGTGGTAGAATACAATAGTTTGGTGCCTAGTTTAGCCCACAACACCTTCCAAAAATGGCTAAGGAACTTAACATCTCTATCAGATACAATACTTCTAGGTATACCATGGAGTCGCACTATGTTCTCTGAAAAATAAATCTGCAATGTTTGTGGCATCATCGGTTTTATGACATGCAATGAAATTAGCCATTTTACTAAACCTATCAACTACAACAAAGATTGAATCTCTTCCCCTCTTTGTCCTAGGCAAACCTAACACAAAATCCATTGATATATCAACACCACAACACAGGGTTCACTAGGTACAAAAAGGAGTATATACAAACATGTGACATTAATTTAGATTTAGCATGCTTACATGTTAGACACTTATCACAAATACGCTCAACATCACGTTTTATTTTAGGCCAATAAAAGTGCTGATGTAAAATAGCTAAAGTCTTAGTAATCCCAAAATGCACCATCAAACCTCCCCCATGCGCTTCCTTCACAAGCAACTCACGCATACACAGGAACACACAACCTGTTCGCTTTAAATAAGAATCCGTCATGAATGTAAAACTTTCCAAAAGATGACTTTGCACAAGTAGCAAAAATCTCACCAAAATCAGAATCACACTCATATAATTCCTTAATCAAATCAAATCCCAACATCCGTGCATGCATTGAAGTAAGTAAAAACACACCTGCGAGATAATGCATCGGCCACTATGTTTTCTTCTTTACCTTGCTTGTAGCGTATAACATATGGAAATGACTCAATGAATTCCATCCATTTTGCGTGTCGCTTATTCAGCTTACCTTGAACCTTCAAGTCTTTTAATGATTCATGGTCGGTGTGGATCACGAACTCTTTAGGCCACAAGTAGTGCTGCCATGTCTCAAGTGCTCTCACAATCGCATATAACTCTTTGTCATACGTGGGGTACCTCAAAGCTGCTCCATTCAGCTTCTCACTAAAATAGGCTATTGGCCGCTTTTCTTGCATGAGAACTGCTCCAATACCTAACCTGATGCGTCGCACTCAATCTCAAATGTCTTCTCGAAGTTGGGTAGTGCTAAAATGGGTGCACTGCATAACTTCGCTTTAAGGTCTTGGAATGCTCGCTCTTGCGCCTCGCCCCATTGAAAACCAACTGTCTTCTTTACTACCTCAGTCAATGGTGCGACAATGCTACTGAAGTCCTTGATAAATCTCCTATAGAAGCTCGCTAACCCATGAAAGCTTCGGACTTCTATCACTGTAGTTGGTGTAGGCCATTCCTGAATTGCCTTTACCTTCTCCACATCTACCTCGATGCCATCTGCACTCACAACAAAGCCAAGAAAAACAATTATATCCATGCAAAATGTGCATTTGTCAGAGTTGTTTGAGCTACAATTGTTCTTTTCGTAAAACATCAATACATGCTTCAAATGCATCACATACTCATCTACTGTTTTACTGTAAACTAAGATGTCATCAAAATAAACCACAACAAACAACTTACCTAAAAATGCACGCATAACATGATTCATCAATCTCATAAATGTGCTAGGTGCGTTTGAGAGACCAAATGGCATAACTAACCATTCATACAAGCCATACTTAGTCTTAAATGCAGTTTTCCACTCATCTCCCTCTCTCATGCGAATTTGATGGTATCCACTCTTTAAATCAATCTTACTAAAAATTTTGGAACCATGCAATTCATCCAACATGTCATCTAGTCTAGGATGGGGTGACGATACTTTACCGTAATATTGTTGATAGCTCAGCAGTCAACGCACATACGCCACGTCCATCTTTCTTAGGAACTAGAAGCACTGGTACTGCACAAGACTCATTCTTTCCTTTACATACCCCTTGTCCATCAACTCCCGTACTTGCCTTTTAGCTCCTTTGTCTCATCGGGATTGCTCTTATAAGCCGGTCTGTTAGGAATGACTGCTCCAGGTATGAAGTCTATCTGGTGTTCAATACCTCTAATGGGTGGAAGCCCACTAGGTATGTCCTCTGTCAGTACGTCACTGTAATCCTGCAAAAGAGATGAAATAGACACAGAAGCAAATGGTCAGAGTTAGTAAAATAAATATGAGGCTCCTTATAGACTAACAATAACATGAGTTTGCTAGCCTTGAACGCTTTCCTTGCTTCATTCACCCTCACCCATGTAGAAACTCTTTTTAACTCTCCCTTTTGTTTCCCCCTTACGTTCACTCACACTCCCCTTGGAAACTCCCACGGCTTGGCTTTATTTTTCTCACCAGATACACCACTCTCACTAGTCTCACCCAAGTGGTGTTTCCCTTCGCTCTCTCTTTGTCACGCTCAAGTTGCAACTTAACCTGATCTTCATGGACTTGTGCAGGTGTAAGTGAGTATATGTAATGGGTTTTCCCTTATGCTGGAAATAGTACTTGTTCTTGAACCCATCATGAATAACCTTCTTATCAAACTGCCACGGCCTGCCCAAAAGAATATGTCCTGCATGCATCGGTATCACATCACATAGGACATCATCTGTGTATGGCCCAATGGTAAAGCTCAACAATACCTGATTTGTCACACTTATTTCCCACAATCATTTAACCACTGCAACTTGTAAGGCTTCGGGTGTCTTAAGCAACTCAACCTTAATCGCTCAATCAAAGTTGTGCTAGCAACATTAGTACAACCGCCCCATCTATGATATAACACCCCTTTGCCATTCACACGGCACCTAGTATGGAATATGTTCTCCCTCTGCTGCACACTCTCGTCCTCAACAACATGTGCACTCAAAGCACGCTTGACAACTAAGGATAAGTTATTCAGCAGGTATGCAGCCCCTCATGGTCACTTGCATCCTCCAACTCTGGCATCTCTCCTCGACCTCACTATCGGTAGAGTACACCTCTCCACTCTTCTTATCAATCACTAAGGTACGCCTATTGGGACATTGTGAAGCATAGTGTCCCATTCCCAAACACTTGAAACACTTGACATCCTTAGTTCTAGCAACTGCACCCTCAGGTTTTGGTCTAGTCTTGCTCGGTTCTGCAGCCTTTTTACCCTTGGCACTAGGTTCAGCCCTAGGCTTATTAAAGCCTCCACTGAAATCACCTCTAGGCTTGTCAAAGCCTCCATCTCGCTTCTCATTCGGAACTCATTTCCCCTTCCATGCAGAAGTAGCCTGAGTGTCAAATCTGGATGTTGACTTTTTCTTGAGTTGCCTTTCTACCTTGATAGCCATGTGAATCATATCCTCCAAATCAACATAGTGATGCAACTCCACCATGTTTGCAATCTCTCTATTCAAGCCCCCTAGAAACCGTGCCATAGTAGCTTCTGCATCCTCAACTACATTTGCCCTGATCATGGCAACTTCCATCTCTGTGTAATAGTCCTCAACACTTTTGGTCCCCTGATACAGATGTTGTAGTTTTTGATACAATTCCCTATAGTAATGCTGGGTATAAATCTCTTTCTCATGAGACCTCTAAGTTCTGCCCATGTCTGAACCGGTCTCTCATAGTTTCTCCTCCGAGTAGAGACAAGCTGATCCCACCAAATCATAGCATAATCGGTAAACTCAATTGCTGCCAGACTGATCTTCTTCTCGTCTGAGTAGTGATGACAGTTGAAAATCAATTCTATTTTCTTTTCCCATTCCAAATAAGCTTCAGGATCATTCTTGCCTTGGAATGTTGGTATCTTGATCTTGATGCTACCTAGATCACCATCTACATCTCATCGCCTATCATATCCTCTCCGATCATAATCCCCTCTTCTGGCATCAAATGCACCTCTATCATCAAATCGTCTATCCATTCTATCATTCCTCCTATCAAACCTCCTATTAGGCCTCCTACCATGCCCAGGCTGAAATCTCTCCTCCCATCATCAAAACCATCAGAATCATCAAACTCATTCTCAGCTTCATCTTCATCTGGTGGTACATATTGTGGGGTACAACGGCGAGGTGGCACATTGTGAGGTGGTGGTACATTCTGAGGTGGTGGTACTTCTGCTGGGACCGCTACCATTTTGAATACTCTCTACACTCTTGGACAATCTCTCCAAAGCAGTATTCATGTTCTCCATCATATCTGTAAATTTCTTATCCAAAGCCTCAAGCTTTTCATCAGTAGTTAGACCTGTCATCTCAACACTAAACAAACAGATTAGAAATAACAAGAAAGTAAAGTAAATATCTAAATCCTCACAATCTCACGTGTTTACACTCGAATGATATCACTCCACTCGTGTTTGCACTCTATTGGCTTTTACCTGATACTGTGCTCACAATCACTGTCTTTTACCACTCTTGAGTTCGTCCTCAATTCAAATGTGAATCACACTCAATCCAAGAATACAAACCAAATATAGTCCTCAAGCCAGCATGAAACAAAAGGTCTAATAATAATATATAGGACATGTGGAAACAAAATACGAACAGGAATAGCAACGACGAAGACTCAATCAATAATACTTAAACTAGAGTATTTGGAATAAAGAAGTGAACAATTAGCACAATGGAAAAAATTAAACATGCAAATTCACGGTCTTATGCAATTTCGGGAGAAAATTTGTCACCGCTATAGAAATTTTGATGGGATACCCTCCACGGGCACCTAAATGATAATATGGAACAAACTAGATTCAACCAAAAATTCACTTTTTTACTCTTTTTTTTTTTTGCTCAGTGATCACTATCACTCAATTCCCTTTTTTTTTTTTGATAACTTCAGATGCTAAATGTGGTTCTGATTTCAGAGGTTAATTTAGGTTCTGATTTCAGAGGCTGGTTTTCAAAGCCTGATTTCAGAGTCTGATGATGGTCTGAATTCAGGGTCTGAATTCAGAGGCTAATTTTCAGAGGCTACTGGTCTGGGTCTGATTTCAGAAGTTACTGGTCTGGGTCTGATTTCAGAGGCTACTGGTCTGGGTCTGATTTCAGAGGTTACTGGTCTGGGTCTGATTTCAGAGGCTAAGTTTCAAGGTCTGAACTCATAGTCTAATTTCAGAGGCAGATTTCAAAGGTTACGTTTTAGGTCTGATTTTAGAAGCTAAGATTTCAGGGTCTGATTTCAGACTTCACTTAGTTTTCAGGTTCTGATTTCACACTGCATTAGGGTTTTAGAAACAAAACACACAGCCGCCAAAGAACATGCTTATTTCTTAACATATGCTAAAGAACAGATTGACTATGACGAACTGATAGGAAGAACATAACAGAAGCCCAGAACTGGATAAAATGATAAAGATGAACTGATATGCAACTGGAATGAACTGATATGCAGAACACACCAAAAATAGATCCGGAAATAAACAAAATAAAAAACATAAACAAGATCCAACAAGGACTGAAACGAAAATAACAAGAACAAACACACCAAAAACAGATCCAGAAATAAACAAAACAGAAACAGAAACAAGATCCAACAAGGACTGAAACGAAAATAACAAAGAGCAAAATCAAAACAGAATCAAACAAAAGTAAAGATAGAAAAAAAATCAGACCTTGGAACCCTGAGCTCTAGATACCAAATGACAAGAAACCCATTTGGATTCGAAATCCAAGCAAACCCCAACATGGACAAACCCCAAGAACCGCGAATTTGATTTTGTAGAAACAAAACCCTTCCAAGGCCACAAAAAGACCCACAAAGAACTTGCCTTTGAGAACCTTTAAGATGAATCCTTGTAGTGTTTTGCTAGCAATGGAGACGCCACTAAGTTTTCCAAAACTTAGATAAGTCGATTCAAACTTGAAAAGGGGAATCCCTCCCTTACAAGAATTCGGCCATAGCCAAAGCTTAAGCTTTTGAGTTTACAAATTTCGTTGGTTGTTTTTCAAAAGAAAAAGAAAGAAAGCTTAAATAGTGATACAAAAGAACCATAAAGGCATAAAGACAACAATACCCCTAAATACGAAATTACAAAAATACCAAGTTTTTAAGTCTTCAAATGACTAGAAAGCTTTATTCTAAACTGATTTGGGCAAAGTGAAATGGCTTTGGGCCCTTTCCATCGAATCACACATGCACCTCTATTTGTTTGTTGCAGCCGGCCATAAAACTCTGAACTAATCCCATCATTGCTTCTCTGAGTCTTTTGGTCCTCTGCCTCATAATTGGCCCTTCTGGTACTTGTAATGGGTCTTTTGCTTTGTTGTCGGCCTGGATCATGTCATCAATTCTAGTCGATTGGAGATAATCAGACCTTCATCTGGTCCAATTGACGTAAACACTCCCCTAAGATCCTAGTCGGGTTAGGTTGAATACCTGAAGCTTCATCTGATACAGACGATGTTGAAGACTCCATCCGATCTTCTTCAGGTCTAGTCGACCAAGATAATCATGGACCTTCATATGGTCCAGTCAACGGGAACATTCGCTCAAGACCCTCGTTAGGTCAGATTGAAGACATGGACCTTCATCTGGTCCAAACGACGTTGAAAACTCCTATAGACCTTCTTCAGATCTACTCAATTGGAGATTATCATGGACCTTCATCCGGTCCAATTGACGAGAACATTCCCCATGGCCTTCGTCGGGTAAGAAAATCTAATGGACTTTCATCTGGTCCGGTCAACCCTAAAGACTTCTGGACTATCGACTGATCCAGTTAAACGTATCATGGTATTCGTTTGATATAAGCAACATCAGTATTCCAAATGATATGGAGACTCCATACGACATACTTGTAGAATATTTTCCAAGCCAGAGACTCTTTGACTTAGAGTGTATGAGACAAACTGTACCGACCAAATTTGACCTAGGGATCCAAATGTCATTATATCTCAGGCACACACATCAGACTTGGCCACTGTCCATGCCCAATCAAAGTGGGTTGCAGCCACTGGATAATCAAGTCTACGCTCAAGGCTTGCATATAGGCCCATGAGTTCATCATACATCCTCCCAAGGGATAGAGCCTATATGACTCAAAAGGTATCCAACAGACCCTACTCATGCTACTCAATATCCCAGTCGACGTTCTTCATATTATGTAGTACTCAAGTAGACATGGCCCGCCAGTTTACACACAACTAATTCCTTTTTAATAAGGAAACTAAGTATTTTGGATCGAGACATAACACCTACAAACACGGTAGTATAATGCAAGTGCAACAAGGATTACACCTTATCCCAGATATCTAGGCACTTATAATCCAGTCCCTACTCTACTACCATTTCATAAATAAGATTGGAATACGACACTTTCAAAGAATCTTAAACCGACTGAAGGGGTTACTACACAACCTGTAAAAGGCGATGAGGTCCAAGAGATTGAGGCATTCAACGATTCAAGTTTTGACACTCACATTCGAGTTCTCAAAGCAGATATAACTCCCATAAATACCAGCGTACCGCCCTCACGACAATCTACGAAGGATAAGGTAACTCTTTGTCTTGCTCTTTCCCTTCATTTCCCTCGTCACCATCACTAACTTGAACATCAAAGTGCATACGGTATCCACCACACTGGTGGGCAGTTACTCCACATTTACTTTACCTTTATTTTGCAGGATTGCTAGTGCCCCCATTATACAAGTTCTCGATTATAGACTGAAGGAGAAATTCAACATCTACACACCTCAATACTTTTTATACTAATTTATTATTTTCAATTTTATGAATTATGAAGTAGTGATATCATAATAACCCTTATATTATAATTGTTTTTAATATTTTAACACCCATGACATCATATTATTAATTATTACATGGATGATGATATATCAACATTATATTACAGGATTTTTACTATTATTGATTGTGTAAATCCAATTTTTTTAATTAAAAATAATAGTTCATGTGTTAAAAAATATAGTCCTATAAAATTTATAAAGAAAATTTGAATTTTATTAAAACTCATTATTCCATTTGTAATTTTTCTTCTCCAAATGTTGCTAGGGCGGTGGGAATTGGTATCTAAAATTGATCAACTTAGAAAATGTAATAAATAAAAAGTTATAAAATTACAAACATCAATTCCAATTGAGTTGGTTTTCAAACGTTTTAATAAAATTTGTTAACTTGATTCAATTCCTGAGGAGATAAGAGATTAAAAATATATTTGAACTTGTCCACTCATTATTTTTAAAAAAAATTAAGACGTTCACAACAATTAAAAAAACATAATTTTTAATATTTTAAATTAGTTTTATTAATTTATTTATTGTTTTTAGGTAATGAATTATATTTAAATATTTTTATCACTTTTTCTATCCAAACTATCTATGAACTAATTTTTATGGTAAATTAATAGGTGGAGATATATGTGATTACACCATGTAGTTCCATGTAAATATTAGTTTCTGAAACCTTCAGGGATGTATATGAAAATTACTCTGAAAATAATTTAAATGGAATTTCGAAAAAGCTTCAATCAATTTGTTCGCAACTAAAAATATAAAAATATTTCAAACAAGATTCTAGTATTTAGGACTACCATATTTGACATATGTTAGGGATAACAATCGGGACGTCATATCCCAACCGAATTCCATCTTGTCTCATCTTGATTATTATTCATGAGGAAAAAATCATCCCGAATCTCGAATGATATTTTGAATTAGGACGAAAAATCATTTCAAATCCCAAACCCAAACCGAATGGGGTGGGATCTCGAATCCTAACCGGGATTTAAAATTTTTTATGCTAAAATTTAGGATTCGGGATAAAAAATCGTCCTGAATCCCGACTCGATTTTTTAATCGGGACAACATATCATCTCGAATCAAGACCAAAAAATTCATATCATCCCGAATCTATAACCAAACAAGACGAGATCTTGATCGGGATTTGAGATTCAGAATTTTTTATTGACCACACTAATTAGCAAATTCGATTTAACTTTTCAATAATTATGACTGTAAACTTAATAACATTTGTTTATAATGACTTTCATATTACTCAAGACTAATACATGACTTCTGACTGACTCTGACTGGACTCTTACTCTTCTGAATTCGACTGGTGGACTTCAAACCCCAGTGACTGCATCAGTATCTGCCCTCCCGAGCTCGTCCTCCGAGAATACCTGCAAGCATAGAAAAATTGGAAGTGGGGGGTTAGATCGCTGTACGATTTAAGTGAGTGGACGAAAAACTAAAATACAGTTATAAAAACATTCGATTCTGAAACCAAAAGTTCAAGAAACCGTCTTATACCAAAAACTCTTTTTCTGTGTGAAATCTCTGAGTTTCTTCTGAAAACTTTTCTTTCTGAAAACTGCTTTTGAAAGTCTAGATTTCTGAAAACTGTGTCTAAAATCTGATTTCTGAAAACTGATTTCTAAAAATCTGGTAACTGAAAATTGGTTTGTCTCTGAAAAACTTGACGTCCCCATACGCCTAACTAGAGCCAGCAGTGCAAATCCATGACTTTGGGGCGTTACGTATCGCCATCCCCAAAGCATGCAATTACTGTCCCTGAAACTGGTGGTCTTGGGGCGTTACGTATCGTTGTCCCTCAAGCCACTGAACTAGAGCCGGTAGTGCTGATCCATGCTAATACCTGACCCTGAAACTAGGGTCTAGGGGGTTTATGTATCGCTGTCCCCTAGCCCTGAACTATGATCTGAGGGCGTTATGTATCGCCGTCCCCCCAGTTTTCTACATGTGCACATGATCTCTGTCCGTCAATTCCAAACTGTATCAAGTTACATATTGGGGTGGATTTTTCCCCCATACCCCGAAAAACCATGAAATCATGCTTTAAAAACATTTGTTTTCTAATCATCTATTAATCATGCTGAATAAACTATAACTGATAAAGAAATTTGCTAACACCCTAACAAATGAAAAATTAAGTCTATCATCAAAACTGTTAAATAAATTCAGTTTGAGATCCACTCACTGGTTGGAATCTGGCTGACATTACTCGCTTGCTGAAAAAACTCCAGTTCCTGTGATAATCTACATTGAATAAACTAAATTAGAATTTTAACTAAGAAACGCACTTGGAATTGGGCCGAGGTTTGCTTATTCAAGTAAGCATTATCACTTTATGGGTATCGTATACATATCGTGATGAAATAAGTGCATACGAGTTGATACGAGGCTTATAGGGTAACCTCTTAAAGAGTTCGGGTGACACTGGAATGGTTTGACACTGATTTAGGCCAATTTTTGACCATGCGTCGTGACACGCGTCATCTAGAATCATGTCAAATATTTTACCGTGCGTGTCACGACACACGAGCCTTTCACGTCGCGACGCGGCATACACCAGAAACGTTTCTGGCACAGCCAAATTCTGGTCTTACATCCATTCTTTCATACTTAATTGGTTCAATACTTTCCCCCATACAAACCACACAAGCAAATAGCCTCAACAACCCTTCAAAACACCAACAATATCATTCTCAATATTTACTCTTAATCATTATATACACTGTATTAGTTTATAACCAAAATTTAAAAATGTGAGAGTTTTCCACAATCATCATTTCTAGATGCAATCAACATTCATTCATCATCTCATTCAAATCATCAACACATAGTAATCATCAAAACACCAAAATTCAATACTTAACAATTTGGGTCAAGATCAATTCTTACTTTGCTTGATTTCCATCTCCCTTCAAATCTTCACTACTTTCTCTTCTTCCTTCAAGTTCTTGGAGAATGGTTTTTGTCATCCTTCTCCATTTTCTTCTTTCTCTTCTCTCTTCTTTCTTCACTTTTTTCCTTATTCTTTCCCTCCTCTCTTCTTTTCACGGTTTTTCTTCTATTCTTCCCCTTTCTTGAATGAGTGAATAATATCTATTTATAGTGGGACTAAAATGATTAAATTTGGAGATTTTAATTAAAAAAAATTAAAATTTTGGAGAAAGTTATGGAATCCTCTAGTTAGGTCTTGGTCACTATTCATCCGAAATTTAAATTTCATTTTTGACCTATTTCTGGTCTGAATTTGGAAAAATATTCAACGTGAAAGTCGTAGGCCTCGATCTCAGCTTTCCAACGATATAAAATTCGTAAAAATCTAAGTTCGTATGAAAAAGTTACGGCCCAAATACCATAGGTTGTCCGAAGTGGAATATCGTAACATCTGATATCGGATTCTCGAAGAATTTACCGATAGTCATCTCACAAGGGTATATGTTTCCATTCATAATTTATATTATGGAAAACCTCGTCTCACAATGTATCGATAGTCAGAATTTTTGATCTTTACATTTTGTGTGAAGATTGTAGGTTTGACCGTGAGTTAAATTTAAAAAGGTGTACACTTGAGTATATAGAATAGATTCTTTGCAGAGAAAATTGAGAGATCAGTATGCATGTACTAATTTTAGTGGTGGTCTAACCATAATATGATTCAATTTTTTCTTTAACTTTTAATATGATTTTTTCCAGGGGCGTGGTTTGATGGTGTAGTGCTCATGATCTCACATTGATGTATTGAGTTCAAATCCAGAGAGTGCATTTCTTGTAAGAGTATGAGACTGTCAGAGGTTTTACTTGCTCCGCTTAAACCTGGAAATGGTGGTTTGACGATGAGATTTCCAACGATTTAAAAAAAAAAAAAGGTTTTGTCATGTATGACAGTGAAGAAAATGAATTTGAATTCAATATTGATAGCTCGACTTTTTATAAATGAGAAATGCTAATGATTTCCCTAAGGATACTAATTAATGATATATTTTAGGAAAATTTTCATAGGAAAAAAGAAAAAATAATTAATGTATTGACAATTTTTACATTTCTCATAAAAATGATGTGAAAACTTTCCTAAAATGAATCATTTATTAGCATGACCCTTTATAAATTCATGTCTAATCATTATAAAGCTAATCACCGAATCTAGGTCCGAAGAAAAGCTGATAATTTATTCATTTTAAAATAAACTTTTATCAAGTTTTATTTATTAATTTCTTTATTAACGATCATTTTTGAAAAATATTTTGCTTTGAATCAAAATTGAAACTTATTGTATTTTATCTAAAAATTAATGTCTAAATTATATTATCTAATGAGAGAAATAAAATTGGGAAAATAACTGCCGCTAATCTCGGCATGTATCGTATATTATATATTTGATAGATTAAAAAAAATAAATGGAGACAAATCCAAAAACTCTAATTCCCTGCGGGCGATGGACGATTTTTTTAAAAAGACGTGTGATTGGAAGAATGTTACATGTTAAATTTAGTTGATGAATTTAATAAAGAGAATAAAATATATTCCTGAAAAATAAGTCAGCAGTCAAAGACACTTTAACAAAAATTAGTTAATTAATCGAGATTAAAAAAATTAGTTAACAAAAATTAGTTAATTAAAAAAATTTAAAAAATAATAATGTGAAATTAATTTATTTAAAAGAAATTAATTAAAAAAAATCTACTACTCCAATTATTATTAATATCTCCCAAATCTTAATACTTGTATTTTCTTTACTTAATTCAGATTAATTTATAGCTCAACAAAAATCATGAAGAAAATAAATTAAAAGTAAGAAAGAATAATTACATGTAATGAAATTTTGGTTCTATATAAAGAAGATAATAGAAGGGTTAGATGAACCTAGGAAAAAAATTTGTACAAAAAATAAAAAGAAAATTTTACCTAATTTCTAACATGGAGTAAAATTGGTTGGTGAGAAAAAAGTAATTTTTTGTTTTATAATTTATTTTGAAGTTCATTTTGCAAAATTAAAGAAACATGGAAAAGTTGTTTTGTCTTTTATTATTATCATCTCTTTTCATTTTTAGCATTTTATGATTTTTACACTCTAAAATGATATAAAATTATTATTGTACACTTCATATAATGAAATTTTATGAGTTCAGATATATCTATTATGAAATCGATTTTCGTATTCGTAATTCATCAATTAATAAATAAATATGTTGAACCATACAAATCGAGATTATTATATATGTATATGTTAAGTTTTTGTCGCAAATCGTCAAACCAATCAATCAAGAATGCACGATTTTTACCGTGGTTCGCCGGAAAGATTCCCGACTACATCCACGTTGAACTCCGGAATAGGGAGCTCGCTGCACTAAGCAATTTCAAGATTACACACGGAATCTTGAATCCGTTTACAAAATGTATTTCCCCAAATCTCACAAAGAACCCTAATCTCTAAAAGTGACAATCTCTCAAATTCCCAATTGAAGACTACACTAACTTGGACTAGGGAATAGGCTTAACACTTAGCCAATTATTAAGGGAATACAAATAATGAAAACTCTCTCTAAAACTCAACCTAAGTATCCTTTATATAGTGAGCAACTTAATGTATTCGGACAACGGCAAGGATTGCGCCACGTGTCCCTTATCCAACGGATGACAAGGCTTCACATTTTACAATCTCCACCTTGAAGCCAAAACACACTAATCACTCCTAACCATATACAAGGACACACTAAGGTCAAAAAAAGCACAGCAAACTCACCTACTCACATCACCGCTCATGTCGGCTGCAAGGTCAGCCAACCCCCACCTGCAACAGCTTCATGCAGTGGAAGAGTTTGGTTGCAGTCACAATCTTTGTCCCCATGTCCGATGGGTTATCTTCTGTTGGAACCTTCTCAATCTTACCGCTTGAGATAATTTCCCGCACAAAATGATACTTCACATCTACATGCTCGGTTCTCTCTGGATGTACTGGATCCTTGCTCAGATGGATCGCACTCTGACTGTCTGAATACACAACTGTCTTACCATGCAGCTGTTGTATTTCGGTTAAGATACCCCGAAGCCAAATTGCTTCCTTGAACACATCAGTTATGGCTATATACTCCGCTTCGGTAGTTGACTTTCTTGAGTCTTTGTCACCTGCAAAATCAGAATCAACATACCCTACCAAATCTAAAGCGTTAGATGTGTTAAAACATAAGTCATAATCAATAGTAGTATTGAAGTATCTTAACAACCATTGTAAAGCACTCCAGTGTGCTCCACCTGGATTAGACATAAACCTACTCAACAAAGATACAACATATGACAAGTCAGGTCTAGTACTAATCATGGTATACATCACAGAACCAATAGCATTTGCATAAGGAACATTTTCCATTTTAATCACCTCAGACCTAGTACTAAGAGAAGACATATTCTCTCCTATAGCCGCTTCCCATTCAAGTTTATGGGTGGACTTTAATGCCACTCCTAAGCTAGCATACTCAATCCCATTAATTTCATGACTTGCTATTAACGCACAGAAATACAAATCATTAGTTGAGTAATCATACCTGGTAGGAGGCCTTACCTGCCTCCTACTTCTGTCTCTTGCTAGCTGGTAGTTGGCCAATGTGTCTTGTGGTGTTACATCATGCTGCTCAGTTAGATCCACTTGATCTACTGTGTCCACTTCAATTTGTTCTTGTATCTCTGCTACTTCATTTCTGTTTTCCTCCTGGTTATTTCTCCTGGGCTGGGTGTCCTCAGATGTCTCCGTGCCTGACATGTCACCGACTTGCTCAGCGGTCCTTGATGTCCCTGGCTCCACCTGCATCTGAGCTCCACCTGCAAGGTCAAAATCTGCTAGATCCTTTTCTAAGGCACCTGCATTGTTGTTAGTAGATTTACAAGGAAAACAAATTTCATTGAATATAACATCCCGACTAACTATGACTTTGACTCCAGGTGATTCCCTTTCCCATAACCTATACCCTTTTGTACCTTCTTGATATCCTAGGAAAACACACTTGATAGACCTCGGTTCAAGTTTACCTACAGACTGGTGAGCATAGGCTTCACAGCCAAATACTCTAAGGTGTGCAAGCTTATGCGCCCTACCAGACCACATTTCTTCTGGTGTCTTAAACTGCAAGGAACTATTGGGGCTCAGGTTAACTAAATGAGTAGCAGTATTGAGGGCTTCACCCCAAAAGGCCCTCGGAAGTTCGGAAGAAAATAAAAGACATCTGATCTTTTCTAATAAGGTTCTATTCATTCTTTCCGCAACTCCATTCTGTTGAGGGGTGTTTCTAACTGTCCTATGTCTCAGGATACCCTCACTAGTACAGTATTGATCAAACTCAGTGTTACAAAATTCTAAGCCATTATCAGTTCTCAAGACTTTTACTTTGTTACTAGTTTGATTTTCTACCAATACTTTCCAATCTTTAAATTTTGTCAAAGTTTCATCCTTTGATTTTAGTAAGAATGTCCATACCTTCCTACTGTAGTCATCAACAATAGAGAGGAAATATCTCTTACCCCCATGTGTCTGGACCTTTGCTGGTCCCCACAAATCACAATGTAGATACTCCAGATTCGCCTTTGACAAATGAATTCCAGTTGGGAAGCTCTGTCTGTGCTGTTTGCCCAACACACAGATCTCACAAAACTCAAGTGGCTTCAACTGGTCCTTTCCAAATTGTCCCTGCTTGCTGAGTACCTGCATACCTTTCTGGCCTATATGGCCAAGTCTCAAGTGCCAAATATTAGTCATATCAACATTAGAAGTTAAAGCAGAAATGGGTTTATTCGAGAATACATGTTGGCCATTTAGAACATACAATCCATTTCTCTTTATACCAGTTAGGATCAGTTTATTACCCTTAGATATGTGCATGTTTCCTTTATGTGCTTTATATGTGAAACCTAATTCATCTAGTGTTCCTAGTGATATCAGGTTCCGTTTCAAGTCAGGTACATATCTAACGTCAGTAAGAATCCTAACTTTACCATCATGGAGTTTAAGTGTTATGTCCCCAACTCCCTGTATCCTACAAGTATTGTCATTACCCATATACACAGTGCCTTGGTCAGAATTTCTAAAGTTGACAAACCAGTCCCTATACGGACTCATGTGAAAAGAACACCCGGAGTCCAGAATCCATTCTCTACTAATGTGATCCCTACACACAGTCAATGCCTCAGATAGGCACATCGACTCCTTTTCGGCAGCCACAGTGGCGCTGCCTTCATTTTTCTGTTCCCTAATGAACTTATAACAATTCATTTTAAGGTGTCCCATCTTCCCACAATGGTAGCACTTCTTGTCACTATCTTTATTATTATCCTGTTTGTTCTTTTTCTTCCATTTAGGTTCTTGTTTACTAGTCTGATGATTTTTCGGACCATTATATTTCCTTTCATTTTTACCTTTCACGAATAAGTTCGCTCCTCCTCTCCTACTGGTTCTAAGTTCTAGCTCTCTAGCCCTTATACCAGATATCACCAAGTCTAGCCTAGGTACAACTCCTGTGTACTGTAGAGAGTTCTTAACGACACTATATTCTTCAGGTAATGCATTTAAAAGGATCATAGCTTCGCTAGAGTCTCCTAGGGCTTGGTCAGTTCCTTTAAGGATTTGAGTCATTTTCGTGAATTCATCCAAATTATCATCAATCGACTTACTAGTATCCATCTTGTAATTAAACAGATTTCCTTTTAAGAACACTAAATTTGGTGCAGAAATAACAGAATATAAGGATTCGAGTTTACCCCATAGTTGAATGGCCGTGTCCATTCCGTCAACCTTTCTGATGACTGAGTCTCCCAAGTGGAGGAAGATCAAGTTGTACGCCTCTTCCAGGATTTCATCCTTCGTCTCCTTTTCCATCTTCGGCCATTTTTCTGGATCCGGTTCCAACGCCAAAGCCACCTTATGGTGGGAAAGAAGAACCCTCATTTTCTTCTTCCATGTGTTGAAATCCCCCTTTCCGTCAAAGATTCCAATGTCGAGTCTCATGTTCGACATTCTATTTCCGAAAACACTGTATCTTAATCCCCAAACAGTTCGGCTATACACACCTAAAACTGCCTACACACAATTCGACAATACACTGTCTGTCTTGCCAAACACCAATTCACAGTACACAACTGAACTGCCTAATCACAATCGGCGATTCACAGCGACAATTCGCCCAGAACTCACTTCGGCAGGACACACCAATTTGCCTGAACAGGACAGCAGAATATCATACACACAAGCCCTCAATTTCAGAATCTGTTTTTTGAGCCCTAATTCGGCAACTCAGTAACTAAGTCCCCAGAACTTAAACTTCTCAGGTTGCAACTCCAAACAAACGACAGTAGAGTACACACCCTAATGCCCTAAACCACAGTACGGCAGTTCACCACCAATCTACCTGAACATTCTTGGCAATTTACTGCCTCAATCCAGCCCAACCACAATATGGCAATCACAACCAATTTGCCCAAAATATGACAGCAAATGCAATACACAGGCCACAATCTTAATTTCACAGAATCTCAGCCACGCAGTGACTAATGATCCTAGCCTCCCAAACACCAAACGGCAACACACCCAATAACAAAGCCCTAATCACCGAACACCACAATTTGCAGATGGTTTGCTTACCCAACCAGCGGCATTTTAGGGTTTTGTTCGGCTGATCTGTGTTCTTGGTCGCGGCTGTTCCTCAGGTGTTCAAGGTGGAGCAGTTTGTAAAACCCTGATCTTGCCGCAATTACCTTGATCGGTCAACTCAAGATTCTTATGGATGCTCTGTTTTTGTGGCTGTCTTCGTTGCCCTTCGTCTCTGGGTTCATGCAATTCGTCTCTGGTTGCGTCTTCTTGATCCTCTGTTTTGCCGCCCAAATTCGTCGCCTGATGAAGCTTTTATCGGCTGTGAATCTTTGGATTTCGTTTGTCTTTGGTCGATCTTTTTCCTTCAATTTGATCTTGACTCTAGGCTTTGATTTTGCCCTTCGTCTATTGATCTGCAGGGGTTCTAGTTCGTGACCCAAACAAAAGAAAAAATTAGGGATCTTTGGCAGTGTCTTCAATCTTTGTTGCAGAGGCCAATTAGGGATTTTGGCTTTTGCTTCTTTTGCCGCCAAAAATCGCACAGGCTGAGTCTTGGGCTGTCAATCAACCTCTCACGGCCCACCTCCAATTAACCTCTGCCTTTTGCCGCCCAAACCAAGCAGCTCGATCTTGGGCTTCTTGATCACCAATTTTTCTTCGGCCCACTGATCTTGGGCTCTGATACCAATTGTTAAGTTTTTGTCGCAAATCGTCAAACCAATCAATCAAGAATGCACGATTTTTACCGTGGTTCGCCGGAAAGATTCCCGACTACATCCACGTTGAACTCCGGAATAGGGAGCTCGCTGCACTAAGCAATTTCAAGATTACACACGGAATCTTGAATCCGTTTACAAAATGTATTTCCCCAAATCTCACAAAGAACCCTAATCTCTAAAAGTGACAATCTCTCAAATTCCCAATTGAAGACTACACTAACTTGGACTAGGGAATAGGCTTAACACTTAGCCAATTATTAAGGGAATACAAATAATGAAAACTCTCTCTAAAACTCAACCTAAGTATCCTTTATATAGTGAGCAACTTAATGTATTCGGACAACGGCAAGGATTGCGCCACGTGTCCCTTATCCAACGGATGACAAGGCTTCACATTTTACAGTATATTTTTCCGTGATAAGTCATCTAAATTGTAACGGAGATTACACATATATGTAACAACCACCACTTGTAATTTTTATTAAAGCCGATTATTCCCTTTGTAATTTTTCTTCTCCAGATGTTGGTAGGGCGGTGGGAATTGGGAACTACAATGAGTCCAGCGAAATTTTAAAAAATATTCACAATATTTTTAATAAAACTCTTGAGATATGTGAGCCGTACAAAAATTATGCTAATTAATTAATTAAAGCTAGTGAATGAAAATCATGGGGCAAGCACTATTTTAAATAAAGTTCCAACTTTTATATTTGAGAAATTATCTATGCATTATTTTAAGTTTTGAGAAAATACATGCATGTTGTTGGAGGTGATATTTTGAGCGTCAATTTGAATAATTTATTGTGCATTATATTTTATTATTTGTTAATAAAATAACTATATTTTCATTTCAATTTTGTTAATGTTAATTATTATTGTGGCATTATCTTTTAGTGCATATTGGTTTAATATATACACATATATTTATATGCTGAAAATGATACCGACCTTAAAATAGTCAAGTAATAATACTATAGACAATTAGACATTGGGTGTGGTTCGTCATCGGGATAATATTACTATTATAAACCATTCTTAAAGTGTGTGTATTTATTCCTAATTGTTGATTTTGGAATACGGTCGAATTCTTATAACCTATAAGATTATCACTTGTCGTATATTGGAATTGGAGTTCTAATGGTCTAACCAAATAGATCATAAGCAAAGGAAGCTAGTATAGACATATGGGTATTCATCGGAGTAAATATTGAATGACTCACGAATGATTCCTAATAGTTGGTAGTACATGCCACCGTAAATATGAGTCTTCTCGAGTCAAGTAGCACATTTGATCATTTGACTATAGGATAATATTGATTTTGCATGTGATCCTCTACACTTAGATGACATGTATGTCAGAGATCTTTCATGGTCTGACTGTTAGATGTTCATTGGGTGTGGAGGAAAAAAGAATTTTAGAGAGGAAATAAGAGTATGAGAAAGAAAGTGAGAATATGAGAAATGATAGAGCAAATGAATTTATAGAGAAAAAATAACATTTAGTGACGAAATAGGCTTTCGACAAAATATGCTTTATTTTTTTCCTCAAAAATTGTCACAAATTATATGTCAATGTAGGCATATTTTCACGTAGTGTCACTTGATACCGTCAATGGAAAAGTGACTCATTAATACAAAACACAAATAAAAGATGGTGCATTATCATTGTTATAAATTTATGACGGTTATATGTATTTTCGCAAACCTGAAATGATGGTTTGAAATGATTGTGAGATAATTTCCTTTCATATGTTTTTCAAATAAGTAGGATTTTAAATTGTGCCGTTTGCTTGATAAAAATCATATTTTGTGATCTAAGGACATACGATTTCGGTTAGAGACCTCAGAAAAAAAATATATAGTTTTAAGGGTAATAACTTTAATTTGACATTTTCTAAAAAAAAAAAAAATGACATGGGATGGGATGGGTAAAGAATTTGTACAAAATAGAAGTTCACGTAAGGTCCATATTTGTATAATCACTAAAAAATAATAAAATTTTTATCATAAAAAATAAAATAATTGATTTTTGAATATAATAAAAAATTATTCATTGTCCCTTGCACCCATTAGATTTGTTCTTCTTCTTCTTCTTCCTCTTTGCTAAATGATGATGATTTCACTAATAGAGAGCAAGTACAAACATTATAAAACATAATTTAAAGGATCTAAGTTCCACTAAAATTTGTCTTTACCAAATGATTATTAGGTTTAAAAATAAACTACATAAAATTTAGGAAGAAAAAGAAAAGGGCTCAAATTTTATTCACCCAATGTTTCTATGGCTACAAAAACTACAAAGTATAATTTTATTAATGCATCAACACAATATTATTCTACTTAGGAACTTCCTCCTTGGATTCCAAACCCTAGCTAAAACTTTGATAAAATTATAGTTAATATTGCTTTCAAATGCTTTCACTCAATAGTGTCTCAAATGCTTTATTGGCTCTAAACCCACTAAAAATAATTCTTTTTTTTTTTGTTTATTATTGCAAATAAAATAAGCTCTATGCTCGAAGCCCTAGAGGTCCCCAATCTATTAAACTTTCTTAAAAGAGAATTTTTATTAGGAGTCCAAAGATATTCTTTTTTTATATATATTTTAAAAAAAAAAAGATATGTTATATGTCTTCTCATCAATAAATTGTGGGACTCTTTAATTTGGATTGTGGCTTGGAACCCGAAAATTATATTATGTGCCGGGTGTATATGCCTTCTCTCTCACAGTAGGCGGGCCCCACACAATTGTGGGGCCCGCCTGCTATGAGAGAGAAGGCATATACACCCGGCACATGATATACCACCTCCTTGAACCCTACTCACATGCCATGTTCCTCTTGTCACTTGTCCTTTGTGTCAATAAATTTATGTGTTTTTTTTTTTTGTTGGGGTTAATTAATTAGCCTTTGACCCAATTAGCTTTTTATTAAAGTTTTTGTTAGCTAAGCTTATGCATGTATCATGTATGAACTCGATTATATATATTTTCTAGCCTATTTCTTTGACCACTGTCTTCACACATGGCGGCAAGACTAGAAGGCCTTCACCTAATTTTTCGTTCATTGTTTTAATTACGGCATAGATTGCGTTACTTCTGATTTCACTGATCAAATAGCATTAACCACTTATATAAAAAAAAAATTTGAAATCGTTAGAAATCACATCGTCAAACTATTCATTCTGTGCTTAAACGAAGCAGATAAAATCCCTGACTGTCTCAGGTTCTTATAAAAAACGCATTCTTTGGATTCGAACTCATAACCTCAAGATGAGATCCTGAACCCTACACTATCAAGCCAGACTTCTTAGAGACACTTGTAATTCATACCATAACTTGGACTTTAAAAATATGTCATCCTAACATGTTACTAAATGAAAGGATGAGAGAGTTACTTCAACAACCACTCGCATTTGTAAATTACAAAAAAATTTAAATGAGATGGACATTCGAACAAGTATTATGTCATTCGTTTAACCAAACCCTATTACTTTTATTCTCTTTTTTTGAAACTGGTCAATCATAGTAGTAATTATAATATTAAAAGAGAAAATCTAAAATATGTGAATAATTTTTAATTGGATAATCGGCTAATAACTTTATCACCTAAAATTTCTCTTGGTATAGACTCAGTCAAAACGAATAATAAATTTAATTTAGCTTGGGATGTTGCTTTTCAGAGCTTGTCTTCATGGAAAAATGTTAATGTTAAGTTAGGTACCACTTGTAAATACAATCCTTTCATGGAATCCTAAACAATTCGGTTACGGTTTCATAAAATTTGAAATCAAACCAATTTTTTTTTTCCCTTAAAAAATAGAGAATCGAATCGGAACTGAACCGAATTTTTTGATTCTGGTTATGCGGTTCCAAAAAACTGAAACCGAACGAACTGAACCGTGACCACCAATCGACCAAAATTATCATTCATTTCGTCACAACAAAATTTGCAGCTAGATCTCATCACAATTAATTCACATGGCCACATCTTTCTTTGATGTTTAATTTTCTCAGTTCTTTATGAGCTTGTTAATTTGCAAAAAAAAACATCTCATCTCAAAATTGAATTAATATGTCTACGGTATCTCTCAATTCGGTATTGAAAGGAAAATAAATTAAAAACAATGATCATTAAATTTGAATCATGAGTTATTGGTGTTGAAACTTTTAGTAATCTACATGAAATATTTCAAGTCCTTGTATTATTTTAGCAAAATTATTAATAAATTATACTCATAAGTGTCTTTTTTTAACATCATTGTAATTTATACACAGTAAAAATCATTCGAAAGTAACAGAATCTGTAGACTTTGAAAATTTTCTAATTGTTTCTTATGAGTGCCCGGTTTTTCATGCATGGATTGAACTACTTTTGTCCATATTCCTTTTCATCACAAAGTATTTCAAACTTTTCAAACCTTTTGGCAGCTAATTGAAGAAAATTTTGGGCCACATGGATGATTATTAAAAACAGCTAGCAATATATATATTTTTAGCTTAATGATAAAGAGTGTGAATTTGTACTAAAGAGAATACTAAGTTTTAGGACTTGATTGACATGTATTGGGTTCGAGTACACAATGTGTATTTCTTGTAAGAACCTGAGGCAGTCAGAGATTTTACGTGCTCTGCTTAAGTTGGGGCCGGATAGTTTGACGGCGGAATTTCCAAAATTCAAAAAAAAAAAAGAATACTAAGGTTTGATTATATAATGATAATCTTAATTAAGAGATGTTACCTAACACAATTTGTTGATATATGTGTCCCTTTTGCCATTTTTTCTTGCAATATTTGAAAAATTTGGCTTAATTTGGAAAGTTGTTTGCTTTCCCTTTTTCAAAGATGGGCACTATCATGTGGGTCATGCATGTTATTATAATTAATTAATTTTTTTAGAAGGAGAATGTTTGTCAGCTGTGAAAATTTGTAGCTTGCTGTTTTATTTTGAGTGTTATTTGTATGATTTGATAGAAAATATTGATTTAAAAATTTTATATACCGAATCCCTATAGAAAAATTCCGAATATTTTTGGAACGGTTCTGGAAGATTTTCGAATTGAAGTTTGGAATTCGAAACATGATGCTATTCGAAAATAAGAGTTCATGTGTTGGAAAATAGATCAGAATATTTTAAAGAGAAGACTCGTCAAGTTGAAAAACGCGTGGTTTCGAGAATCGGTTACGCGATTTATGATTTTATCGTTATATGAGTAAAAGTTTGTTATTTCGGCTATAAAACTTTCAAACGAACTCCGATTGAGTTGATTCTTGAACCATCAGACTCGTTTTTTCCGAGATGAACAACTTTCATGTTGAATACTAAAATTTATATCAGAAGAGCTTCAAAAATGTGAATTTTCGAGAAAGATCCATGATAGGGGCCTGGTTGCAATTTTCGGGGGTCTGAATGTAAATTCCAGAAATTTTCATATAAATACCCCATAGTTTCTTCTTTTTGCAAAAATGGCAAAGGATCACAAATAACCCCATTCGACCCCCCACTCCCAAAAAACTTAGAGGAGGGTCTTGGTTACGCCGGCGGCCAGCCGGCCAGCGCCGATGCAGGGGAAACGTCCGGCCACTGAGCATCCGATGGTGGCCGGTGACGAGGCAGAGGCGTCCGAAAACGGCGAGAAAGAGGAGGAAATATCGCGAGTTTGGGTTTTTCGATCCCGACTCATTGTACGGGCCAAATTTGGACCCAATGGTAAAATCATCTTTCACCTTAAACCCAACAATATACAAGGCCCAAAAGTAAAGACCAGGCCCAAAGAATTCTGTATTATTGGATTACAATTGAGCCATAAGCTTAAGGACAAAACCTCTTAATTATATCAACCACTTTTCCCCACTTTGCCTAACACAAGGCATATTCTCACATGCTCAAACTTTTATCAAATGTCTGGGCACGTTGTGGGACTTATGCCAGCTGCCAAAGACGATCATTTTCATCTATAAATAGCAACGCAATTCAAGAAACAGGCAGATGAAGCGGGACTTCTTTCTTACAAGTCTCTACTCTCTGACACTAACTCTCTCAGAGTACTCCATCCCCTTATACACTTTTCACCGCCCTCACGGCTACCAAAAGAGTCTAAGGTAACATCAAACCTTGCTTTCACATTTTACATATTTACTGCTCATTTCATACTATTGACTTGAGCGTCGGAGTGCCCCCGGCACCCACAACACCGGTGGGCAGTCTGCTCCCGCTCATTCTACCTTTGTCTTGCAGGATCGCTAATGCCCCCAACCTACAAATTCTGATTGTGGACCTCGGCCGAATTCCAGCGTCCACAATTTGGCGCCCACCGTGGGGCCTTAGCGATTCATAGCAAGCAAAGACCCCCTCAGTCTACAAATCCTTACAAACACAACTATCCATAGCTTCGTGCAACAGACAGACACCACATGTGGCGGCACAATTAGCCACTTTACAAAACAGTTACAATAAATGGAAGATAAAAACTGATCCATGT
Organism: Zanthoxylum bungeanum; assembly: GCA_019454045.1. Taxonomy (NCBI): domain Eukaryota; kingdom Viridiplantae; phylum Streptophyta; class Magnoliopsida; order Sapindales; family Rutaceae; genus Zanthoxylum; species Zanthoxylum bungeanum. Next base: position 256,432 of record SKCR01027396.1, read on the forward strand.
AAAAGCCCAGTACTAATCTCCAATAGTATCTGGAACATAATTCTTTCTTCATCCACTCAAAGGCGTGAGGCTACAACTCATTTCAACTATCTTATCAACCCAATTTCTTAGGAGTATTCGAGAATATGGCAAGTGAAAATTCACCATCAAATGACCATTCATTTAATCACCAAAGAAACCATCACATTTCTTCAGCCGACCTATCACGACAAGACACATCTTCCATGTGAATGGAAATGTTGGAGTAATCTTCTCCAGTCTACCTAGAATCAAACTACCAATAAGGAAAATCCAAATCGAGATAACTTCAGCATTTCCCTATAAATCATCAGCTCCCAAAGACGTGGGAGAATAGCCATATTCGTCATACGACAGAGATGAATTCCAATCTTCTGCATATGATATGAAAGGTGTGTCATCTGCTTCACGCAATGCAAAGAGGATTGTTATCTCCTTCCGAGGACGTGGAAGGATTGTCATCTCCTCCAGTCTACAAGAAAAGTTTTTCATCTCCTCCAGACTACATGAAAACCCACTGTCTAAGCCAATTATGGTCTCTTACACAAGAAAGAAGCTGGACACAACCACTGTTTACATGCGTAGTTGCCAGTCTACACTTACATGAAGCACTCTGCCATATGTAGTCCATAGTCGTACGCAGACTGCAAAAAATCTGTAGGGGTTGGTGCTCAGAGCGCCAATTCCCGGTTGTATTTTGTTAAATACTTCTGTAAAACATTATTATTAGTAATAATATATGCAGTTTCTATAATATAATCTTATCTTTTATATGGTAAAGACGTAATGACCAGAGAATGATTAGTCATGATACAGTTGCAAAAGCGTCGCAACGGACATTGAGTCGTATCATGACGTTGTCATTCTCAGACAGTTCCTGGTCAAGGTTTACACTACTTGGTCAATATAGTAAACCCGTTGAGACCGGTACATGTCGTATACTGGAATATATGATTCCAATGGTTTCTCAATGAACCATTAGTCTTGGAGACTAGTATAGACGTGTAGGTGTTTATAGCGGATAAACACTGAACGACTCACTGAAGATTCTTAATGGATGGTACACCAGCGTCAATAAGAATCTTCTTGGGTTGAGTAGCACTTGTGATTCTTAGACTTGAGATGCCATTGTGGGCACATGAGACATCTTCTACACTTAGACGGCAGTCACGTCACCGATCTATTTAGATCAGACCTCCGCCTGTTCGTTGGGTGTAGATAGATCCTCAGGGTGTCCTATGTGTATCAAGATAGGATCCGTCAGTTCTGTGTACCAGAGCATAGGTAGTCCATATGATTAGCAATCAGATAAAACCATGGGCCCGTGGTAAGTTTAGAAGCTAGTTCTAAACACTCTTTTTGAGATTGCTAATAGAATAGTCGACTGGATAATCCCGATAGAGATTTGACGTTTACATCTATATCTCTGGGATTTATCCGGATACCTGTGACGGAGGAATTATACATTTGCGATGACCTCGACCTGTATGGTTTAGCGAGATTATCCGTGATCGTCATAATCTACGGGTGGATAGATTATGGACATGAAATTTGATTTCGTGACGGATATACCTGAACCTAGAGAGTCTCAATAATGAAACATACTCGTTGAGCACTAGAGCAACATAAATAAATAATATTGATTATTTATAAAGTCGTTTAATGGTTAAACGCAAGATACATGCTAAAGACACTAGATAGTCATTTACTTAATTATTGTGTATTTACATTTAATACTTGATTAATTTAAATACACATTAATTAATAGTCAAAATGAGTTATTTGACTTATTTCCTAAATGAATATATGTTTTTAATATTTAATGTAAATATTATACATATATTTAATATATTTGTATTTGATTAATTAATTAATTATTTAATTGTTAAATGATTAAATTAATTAAAATATAAATATCTTATGTTAGGATAATTAAAGTAAATGACATTAGTTGCAATTGTTGACCAAAATAAATATCTAATAAAGGTTATAAAAGATATTTATGCAAGTTGATTTAATAATAATGCAAATGAAATTGAAATTACAATTTGTTGCATTTGGTATGCAAATTTCGGCCAAGACACTTTTTTGGCAAGTATAAATTGTTTTTTCATTTTTCATTTCACTAACCTAATACACTTTTCTAAAACTCCATTGAAGAACAAAACCAAAGAAAAAGAAGAAAGAAAAGAAAAAGCTTAAGGAAAGCTTGGATTTAGTAAGTTTCTCAAACTTACTATTAGTAATGAAATTGTTTCCTTTGATCCATGCTTTAACATGTGATGTTTTTAAGTCATTCCTTTCTTTATTTCTTGTGTTTTGATGATGGAAAAGTTTGATGAAAGTGTTGAGCATGTGTAATGAATAAAGTGTTTAACTATTGTAGTAATAAACACTCTTGTAAGGTTTATGAAACCAAGTTGCTATGCTAGAGTTGTTGACCCACTCTTAAATGACCTAGATTTGATCTTGAGTTGTTTCATTGTGTTGAGACTTGAATTGGATGAAAGATTGATGATTGAAACATTTGATTTAATGTAATTGGCCTAATTTGTCCAATTTGTGGAAATTGAAAAATTAGGGTTTCTAACTAATTCCAAATTTGGGGGTTTTCATATATGTTGAGCATTTGGGTGTGTATAAGATGCATGCAAAGTTTCATGTTGATTGGATTTCATTTAGATGAGTTTTGAAGCATGAAATGACCAAATGGTCAAAAATGGAACCTAGTGAGGCTCACGGCATTGGACTTGGAATTTGGGGATTTTGTATCTTTTGGTGTTTTGATGTTTTGAACATGCTAAGTTCATCTTAGAAATGATTTAGAATCATTCAAAATTGATTGGATCAATTTCGGACTAAAATGGACAAAATACCATATAAGGGTAATTTGGTAATTTCACTTGAATTTGATTCATTTGAAATTTTATTTCATAATTTGATTATTGGAATATTAAATAAATATGTTTATTTAATTAATCCGAGAAAAAGTTTTGAAATCTGAAAATCGGATTTTCACCGCTTCCGCTGCGTTACCGGACTCACCCCCTAAAAGACCCCTTCAAAATGGTATCAGAGCGAGTCTGATTCTAGGCCACTTAAAATGCTTAGCCTACATTGAATCAATGTTTAATCATGTTTTCTTGATTTATGCATGCTTATTAGGAACTAATTTGATTAGATTTAGGGTGTATGACACTTAGCGGAAAATCCCTAATAATAAGGTTTAAATGTAATTTGTATTTGATGCATGTTATATGGTCCGTCTTGTCAATACGGTTATGAATAATTCTTTGTGACTACATCCGAGACCGTGCCTCTGCTGTGAGGGTGTAGCCGATAAAGATTTATTTATACCGGATGTATATCAGATACTAGATAAATTCAAGCGAAAGCGGAATTCTGAACGTGCCCTAGCTGTCAGGATTACCTAAGTAACTTGAGTTTATCATTGGCGAGTTTAACCTTGGTACGTCTCCTTGTGGGCCTGCCTTCGCAGCGACAACGAGAAACGGCCAGGACCGGGTTATTAGGAGTCATTAGTGAATGATTGACAAATGAGTTGTCTACCTGATGAATATACGTAGGCGAGACCGTGCCTCTGCTGTGAGCCGAAATATATTCACGGGATCCACTTTTCACTATTTATATTTAATTTAATTATTAAATATTTGTATTCTGTTTTGGGATTACAGTATTGCATGATTTAGTGGGAGGGGCATATTAGATTAAAAATCCATGATCTAGTTTATGCTTTTGATATTATATGAAACTGCTTTATTTCTGCTAACCGTTTTTCGTGATCTATATGATAGATTTACGATGGCGGGTCAATCCACAAACCAGTTTGCGCGTATTAGATGCGAACAAACTGAAAGGCGCTGAGAACTTTGCAGACTGGGAATTGGATTTGAGGATTGTCCTCGATTCCGAAAAGTTGGGTTATCTTCTTGAGGGTCTTTTACCCCTTGCAGTGGGTGAGGATGCTTCGAGGAGGAACGCCAAGTTTTTGAAGCTTGGAAGAATGATGATTTAAGGGTAATCATACATTCTTAGTTCGCTCTCTCCGAAACTCAAGCAACAATACTATGGAACATCAGATTCCTATAGTATGATAACGCGATTAAGACAATCGTTCGAGAACCAGGAACAGGTTATTGTTCACAAGGTCGCCATGGAACTGTTCCATGCGCGTCTGGATGAGGGGCAAAGTGTTAGCCCACATGTTCTTCAAATGATCGATTTGATCGATCAATTGAGGCAACATAATCTCATCCTGAATGACATTCTCGGTAGGAGTGTCATTCTTGGTTCTCTGCCAGCTTCATTCCGCCAGTTTGTGATGTACTTCAACATGCACGGGACAGTCTGCACCTACCAGGAGCTACATGGGATGTTGCTCACGGCAGAAGAGGATCTGAAGAAGGGAGTACCGACTCGCCCACCTATATCTACTTCTCTGTCTGCTTCTTCCCTAGGAATGTCCAAGGGAAAGAAGAAGAAAGGGAAGAAGAAGAAGGCCTTCGGTCCTCCACAGCAGGCGAAGATAGCTAAGCCCAAAAGGGCTTCTGAAGACAAATGCCAACCACTGCGGCAAGGTCGGGCACTGGAAGAGAAACTGTCCAAATTACATTGCTCAGATCAGGAGAGACAGAGCATCTACATCAGGTACTTTTATTTTTCCAGTTATTGATTTATTTTGGCTTGTGAAGCCGTTACATCCAGCTGGATTTTAGATTCTGCTTGTCCCATTCACATTTGCAATTCGTTGCAGGTGCTGAAGGAAAGTAGGAGGCTGAAGCCAGGAGAGATGCAGTTGCGGTTCGGGAGTGGAGACTCTTTGGATGCAGTTGCAGTGGGAGTATGCGAGATCTCATTGCCGAATGGGACACTTTTGTTATATGACTGCCATTTTGTACCAGGATGTGTCGCTAATATTATATCACTTTTTGTATTAGATACAGAAGGCTATTGTATTAATATTAAGAATAGTTCTTTGTATTTATATGATAAAAATAATATTCAGATCCTTAGTTGTCCAAACCAGCATGGTCATTACACATTGCAAACTTCAAAAGATATATTAAATACTGGAGTTAATAAACGTAGTTTACCTATAATTAATAATACTGAACTTTGGCATATGAGACTTGGTCACATTGGCGTTAAACGCCTTACCCAATTGGTTAGGAATGGTTTGATATCAGATCTTACCATTGAATCCTATCCAACTTGTGAATCCTGTATTCAGGGTAAAATGACCAAGGCCTCATTTTCTGGTGTTGGACACCGCGCCACAAACTTACTGGAACTCGTACATTCTGATGTATGTGGTCCACTAAGTCAAACTGCTCACAGTGGTTATTCGTACTTCGTTACCTTTACCGATGATTTGTCACGGTACGGTTATGTGTATTTGATGCGACATAAATCGGAAACCTTTGAAAAGTTCAAAGAGTTCCGAAATGAAGTAGAAAAACAAACTGGTAAATATATTAAATGCCTTCGATCAGATCGAGGCGGCGAATATATGAGTGGTGAGTTCATGGATTATATGAAGGAGAATGGGATTCTCGCTCAATATACTCCTCCAGGTACACCACAGCACAACGGTGTATCTGAAAGGAGAAATCGGACTTTATTGGATATGGTCCGATCGATGTTGAGTTTCACAGATTTGCCCTATTACTTATGGGGTTACTGTCTCTTAACAGCCGCACATCTTTTGAATAAGATTCCTTCAAAGGCTATTCCTACGACACCGTATGAGATATGGTTCGGTAGGAGACCGAATCTTAATTATATTAAGTTTGGGGGTGGTCCTGCCTATGTCAGGGTACTCAGCAAAGTAAGCTTTCGCCTCGAGGGCAAAAGTTTAGGTTTTTGTGGATATCCCTCGAACACGAGGGGATATCTGTTCTATGATACCGAGCATCGAAATGTCTTCGTAGCTCGCTTCGCAAAATTTCTAGAAGTAGAATTTTTGTCAGAAGGTAATGATCATAGAAGGGTTGAACTTGATGAAGTCCAACCTGAAAACAACGAACCAACGGAGGAACCTGAAGTTCAAGTAGATGAAGGACCTTCAACACACCACTCCGTAGGTCGGAAAGGGTATCTAGACCTCCTGAACGCTTGTATTTGATACAAGAAAAGAGTCTGGATGTTCTCTTAGTTGAAGAGACCGATCCTTTCACCTATAGAGAATCGATGTTGGACATCGACTCCGTGAAATGGCAAAGTGCCATGAAATCCGAGATAGATTCAATGCATGAAAATCAAGTTTGGGACTTGATTCCGCTTCCCGAAGGAATTGTTCCTATCGGTTGTAAATGGGTTTACAAAAGGAAGCACGGGCCTGACGGTAAGGTTGAAACTTACAAGGCCCGACTGGTAGCAAAAGGTTACACGCAGCGACCTGGCGTCGACTACGATGAAACTTTTTCGCCGGTTGCAATGCTTAAGTCTATCCGGATTTTGCTTTCTATAGCTGCGTATCATGACTACGAGATTTGGCAAATGGATGTCAAAACGGCTTTTCTAAATGGATTTCTTGATGAAGAAATCTATATGGAACAGCCGGAAGGTTTCACGTCCAGCGAAACCTCGGGTATGGTATGTAAGCTTAAGAAGTCCATTTATGGACTTAAACAAGCTTCACGAAGTTGGAATCTTCGTTTTGACGAGATTATCAGATCGTCTGGTTTTCTCAAGAATTCGGAAGAATCCTGTTGTATCAGAAGGCCAGTGGGAGCATGGTCGTATTTTTAGTCCTGTATGTTGATGACATCCTAATCATTGGGAATGATTTAGGTATGTTACAAAGCGTTAAAGCATATCTCTGTAAGAATTTCTCCATGAAGGACCTGGGAGAAGCTTCCTATGTTTTAGGGATAAAACTCTATCGAGATAGACAAAGGAGGCTGATTGGGTTATCTCAATCAACGTACGTAGATAAGATCTTGGAACGGTATAATAGCTTTGGTAACTGTAAGACAGCAAACATACCGTTCAGACATGGGATTCATCTTTCCAAGAAGATGTGTCCACAAACAGAAGAGAGAAGGTTAGAATGTCTAACCAACCTTATGCTTCGTGTTTGGGTAGCATAATGTATGCCATGTTATGTACGAGGCCTGATATCAGTTTCGCTGTTAGCGTAACCAGTCGATATCAGTCCAATCCAGGTAATGACCATTGGATGGCCATTAAACATATCCTAAAGTATCTTAAGGGTACTAAGGATAAGTTGATTATTTATGGAGGAAACGAACTGCAGGTTAACAGGTATACAGACTCCGATTTTCAATCGGATCCCGATGATAGAAAGTCTACATCTGGATTTGTCTTTACCCTTAACGGAGGTGCAGTATGTTGGAAGAGTTCCAAACAGGGATCTACAGCTGATTCCACCACTGAGGCGGATATATTGCAGCTTCTGAAGCCGCAAAAGAGGCTGTGTGGATAAAGAACTTTATCACAGAATTGGGAGTTGTCCCAAGTAACGAGAATGCGATTCCGTTATACTGTGATAATACTGGAGCCATTGCGCAAGCAAAGGAACCGAGGGCGCATCAGAAGTCGAAGCATGTGGAACGCAAGTACCACATCATTCGAGAGATCGTGTCGTGAGGGGATATTGTCGTGTGCAAGGTACCGAGTGAAGACAACGTAGACCCGCTGACGAAGGCCATACCTCCGAAGTTGTTTGATAAACACGTGGAGTCGATGGGTATTAGATACAATCGATATTGGCACTAGAGCAAGTGGGAGATTTTGTAGGGGTTGGTGCTCAGAGCGCCAATTCCCGGTTGTATTTTGTTAAATACTTCTGTAAAACATTATTATTAGTAATAATATATGCAGTTTCTATAATATAATCTTATCTTTTATATGGTAAAGACGTAATGACCAGAGAATGATTAGTCATGATACAGTTGCAAAAGCGTCGCAACGGACATTGAGTCGTATCATGACGTTGTCATTCTCAGACAGTTCCTGGTCAAGGTTTACACTACTTGGTCAGTATAGTAAACCCGTTGAGACCGGTACATGTCGTATACTGGAATATATGATTCCAATGGTTTCTCAATGAACCATTAGTCTTGGAGACTAGTATAGACGTGTAGGTGTTTATAGCGGATAAACACTGAACAACAACTCACCGAAGATTCTTAATGGATGGTACACCAGCGTCAATAAGAATCTTCTTGGGTTGAGTAGCACTTGTGATTCTTAGACTTGAGATGCCATTGTGGGCATGAGACATCTTCTACACTTAGACGGCAGTCACGTCACCGATCTATTTAGATCAGACCTCCGCCTGTTCGTTGGGTAGATAGATCCTCAGGGTGTCCTATGTGTATCAAGATAGATCCGTCAGTTCTGTGTACCAGAGCATAGGTAGTCCATATGATTAGCAATCAGATAAAACCATGGGCCCGTGGTAAGTTTAGAAGCTAGTTCTAAACACTCTTTTTGAGATTGCTAATAGAATAGTCGACTGGATAATCCCGATAGAGATTTGACGTTTACATCTATATCTCTGGGATTTATCCGGATACCTGTGACGGAGGAATTATACATTTGCGATGACCTCGACCTGTATGGTTTAGCGAGATTATCCGTGATCGTCATAATCTACGGGTGGATAGATTATGGACATGAAATTTGATTTCGTGACGGATATACCTGAACCTAGAGAGTCTCAATAATGAAACATACTCGTTGAGCACTAGAGCAACATAAATAAATAATATTGATTATTTATAAAGTCGTTTAATGGTTAAACGCAAGATACATGCTAAAGACACTAGATAGTCATTTACTTAATTATTGTGTATTTACATTTAATACTTGATTAATTTAAATACACATTAATTAATAGTCAAAATGAGTTATTTGACTTATTTCCTAAATGAATATATGTTTTTAATATTTAATGTAAATATTATACATATATTTAATATATTTGTATTTGATTAATTAATTAATTATTTAATTGTTAAATGATTAAATTAATTAAAATATAAATATCTTATGTTAGGATAATTAAAGTAAATGACATTAGTTGCAATTGTTGACCAAAATAAATATCTAATAAAGGTTATAAAAGATATTTATGCAAGTTGATTTAATAATAATGCAAATGAAATTGAAATTACAATTTGTTGCATTTGGTATGCAAATTTCGGCCAAGACACTTTTTTGGCAAGTATAAATTGTTTTTTCATTTTTCATTTCACTAACCTAATACACTTTTCTAAAACTCCATTGAAGAACAAAACCAAAGAAAAAGAGAAGAAAGAAAAGAAAAAGCTTAAGGAAAGCTTGGATTTAGTAAGTTTCTCAAACTTACTATTAGTAATGAAATTGTTTCCTTTGATCCATGCTTTAACATGTGATGTTTTTAAGTCATTCCTTTCTTTATTTCTTGTGTTTTGATGATGGAAAAGTTTGATGAAAGTGTTGAGCATGTGTAATGAATAAAGTGTTTAACTATTGTAGTAATAAACACTCTTGTAAGGTTTATGAAACCAAGTTGCTATTCTAGAGTTGTTGACCCACTCTTAAATGACCTAGATTTGATCTTGAGTTGTTTCATTGTGTTGAGACTTGAATTGGATGAAAGATTGATGATTGAAACATTTGATTTAATGTAATTGGCCTAATTTGTCCAATTTGTGGAAATTGAAAAATTAGGGTTTCTAACTAATTCCAAATTTGGGGGTTTTCATATATGTTGAGCATTTGGGTGTGTATAAGATGCATGCAAAGTTTCATGTTGATTGGATTTCATTTAGATGAGTTTTGAAGCATGAAATGACCAAATGGTCAAAAATGGAACCTAGTGAGGCTCACGGCCTTGGACTTGGAATTTGGGGATTTTGTATCTTTTGGTGTTTTGATGTTTTGAACATGCTAAGTTCATCTTAGAAATGATTTAGAATCATTCAAAATTGATTGGATCAATTTCGGACTAAAATGGACAAAATACCATATAAGGGTAATTTGGTAATTTCACTTGAATTTGATTCATTTGAATTTTATTTCATAATTTGATTATTGGAATATTAAATAAATATGTTTATTTAATTAATCCGAGAAAAAGTTTTGAAATCTGAAAATCGGATTTTCACCGCTTCCGCTGCGTTACCGGACTCACCCCCTAAAAGACCCCTTCAAAATCAAGCATGCTAAAAAAAAAAATTTGAAAGTTAGGCCAAAATGATCAATGAAGAGGCAGGTAAAAAAAAAATCGTTGGCTCAAATAAGAATTGCAAGTAGTCCAAAGCTAAAGGTGCCAAATGCTATAGATTCCTTCCATCAAGCTACACATGGGTGCCAAGAAAAGTTTCACTCTACAAAAGGAACCTCATAAACAACAAATAGTTGAGATAAAGTGAGGCCAACTACCCCAAGCTACAAAAAAAAAAAAAAAGAAGAAATTGGCGTGATAAAAAAAAACTTTGCCCAAAATAAAAAAAAAAGGAAAGCAAAGTGGGCCCGAATTTGCTTTGTTGATTGACTAAAAAAAAAGAAGTAATTGGCGTGATAAAAAAAAGGGCTTTTGCCAAAATAAGAATAATAAGAGGAAAGCAAGGTGTGGCCAATTTCAAAAGAGAAAGTGTAGTAATGAAAGAAGAAAAGAAGAAACCAGCCCCATAATTTTGACTAAAACAAAAATAGAGAGTGGGCCATGTACAAATCATATATTAGTTCATTAAAAGCCAACAAGCAAGTAGCTGGCATAAATTGCCACACACTACCTTTCCCCATACTACCACACTACAAAACCCATAGCCTCTCATTTAAAAAAAATAGAGCCCCACGCTACATGCAAAGTGGCCCATTCGACATGTGGATTCTTCCACATGTTAATATCACAAGCAAGTCTAGCCCTGGTGGTTCTTTTGTCGACAACACTCTTGATGGTGTCATTCACATTGAAATCATTTTCACCCATGCTACATTCACGTGCCTGATATTTTCTTCTTTACCACCATTCTTCTTCTTCGCATGCCAGAGTATGATCCATGTAAGGACTGAGGCTGAATGGTCCACGTTTAGGCTCAATTTACTTTTTCTCCATGAGGTTCTTGGTATTAAGGCTGACGCAATTCTCCATATTGCATGAAATATGGTCGCATGAAAAAGAGAAGTCCATATGGTCTGGGGAGAGAAAGTTGATGGTGACCATGCTTTGAGATTTTTTGCCTTTGTCCTTATGTGCAAATTGGCCTGGTTCTTGCTCATAAAGTACTTCATAGGGTCACAATGGTCTTAGCCTCTCTTGGCCACTTGCACGTGAAGGCTGATGCTTGTCAGCTTGTGTATGGCTTCTTTGCTACATGGTGGCTTTTGATTTATTTCCTTTCTTAGAGGGACATTTTTCGTGGGTTCCTTGGTCATTTGCGCAAAAGCTGGCTTTATACATGTAGGTTGATTTTTTCGAAGTGGCAGTGTGTGGTTGGCATGCATGACGATGGTAGCCTGTAAAATGTTTTGGGGTACGACTTCTTAGCATGTGGTGCACCATACTATTTGTTTTGGTGACAAAGAATCCCATTTGCATCCAGCCGACATGTGTGCCTCCAGCATGTATCCAAGATTTAGCCTAAGGCGAAAGGGTTTCATTCAACATGACAAGTCAAGGCGAGAGGATTCACGTGTCATGGGCCCAGTTGATGCAATTCATACCTTGTCGAATAAAGTTCGTCCTTTGTTCCAAGCGATAGGCATATATGCTATCTTGTCATACGGTTCTATTCAACATCAATAGAATGACCAACATCTAGCCCAATCAATTGATCAAACTATCTCATTCAACGAAACCTTCATGCTACAGCTATGCAGGGATATCACTATATACGACACACATGAAGGTTTTTCATCGAGTGGGATGATAAATCATCTGGTTCATACTATTATCCATACTACAAGGTGGGTAGCTATCAACTTCAGGCTACATGAAAAATTCCCAACACCTCTAGACTACTTGGAATGATTATCAACTCCTCCAGACTAAGTCAAAGGTTAGTTATCATCTCTATGCTACATTGATTTAATATTGCCAACCCCATACTACATAGGGAATCTTTTATCATGCCTAGTAGAATAAAGAACACTCTTGCATTTCCTTTAGATCCAATTAACCAGCCTTTATCAGGCTATGTAGTATGGAAATTATATATGACTCTCATCAAAGTTCATTCTATTGTAGTATCATTGACCTTTCTCAGGTCTTGTATAATTAATAATGACCTTGATAGGCATCCATCTCTTTCATACTACATGTGTGTAGGCACTGCATTTTTACACATAAGTCCCTATGATGAGTCTCATTTTGGAGACACTACCTTTTAAGTCACGGAGGTCACGGGAAACGGACATCGGAAGGGGAAATTCAGAATAAACAAGGTTCACTGTTTTCGTTAGTGCTGCGTTCGTGTTTACGTTCGAACGTCAAACGGATTGCGGGCGTTCGTGCCGCGTTCGAGGAAGCGTTCGAACGGTGTCGGTAATTCTGGTTTTGCTGCTAGCCTCACATCCAGCCCAATTAGCCCCCCAAAGCCCATAAAACACATCCCAATTTAAATAAATAAATATTAATTAAAAACATTAACTAAATAAGATAATAATTAAATTAATTAAATAATTAAATAAAACATATACCAAACATAAAATAAACAATTGCCAACTTAAACTAAAATCATGCCTAAAATAAACAAATCACATACTAAATCAAATATAATCATGCCTAATTAAAATCAATCAACCAATTATATTCCTAATCTAATGAGATTATTCCCAAACTTAAAATATTGTATTCCTAAACCAAGCCAATCAAATATTCAACCTTCCCTATTTAGCCAAGATTTGTCCCCCCTCAATCTTTGACTTCCCTTAACCAAACCAAATCAAATCCCTTTCCTTGTCAAGCCCAACCCTTTGCCTATAAAAAGAACCCTTCACCAACCTTCTCAAGACTAGTTTTTAGTTTTTTAGTTTCTAGACCCTAGTCCCTAGTAGCTAGTCCCTAACTCATACACAACACACATAAAAATTACAGGAAGAAGACACCCAAAAACAATAAGCAAAAGATAAAGAGGAAACGGCAGCGAAACCACAAGGAAACAATAGCAAAAGACGGAGAACGACGACTCAAAACAGTAAGACAACGAACGAGAACAGTGAACCAGTGAACCGGGAGAGTTGCGGAGCATCCACCATTCCGACGATCGTGTACCGTACATCCGAGAGGTGATTTAAAAGGTTAGACCTGAGGGTACATTTTCATTAGCTTATATTCGTTTTTTTTATTATTATTATTGAATTCTATTCGCATGAGAGTCGTTTATGGATGCATGTTGTGGCTTGAATGAAATGGAAGAGTGTCGTCTCTTGTGGTATATAGGATGGAAACCCAGACGTAAATTCCGTAGCCGAATCCGAATGGACGGTAGTGCGGTCTGTACTTGGGATACAACTCCACGTACCACTTGAGTAAACGTCACCTTCTCTTGTTTTGTGTTGCTTTTATTTATTTATTTTTCGTCACTTAAATTATGCATGTTGCTTATTTATGCATGACTCAATCGAGCGCATGAGCTTAGTAAGTGGAATGAAAGATCCCCTATGGGGAGGGGTTAAAGCCCTTTACCACGATGCTTTGCCGCGCCGGTTGATGTGTGTTCGGTTGGATGCAAGACACGTTCAATCGGACATACTTAGAATAATATGATTGTCTTTATGTTTGTATGCATGATGTGATGTGACGCGCATGGGCTTAGTATGTTGGTCTAAAGGTCATCTCTTTGAGAGATCAAGAGCCCCAAAAGGCCACCTTTACGGCGTACTTCGCCGCGCCCCTTTATTTTGTGTTTATGTATTGCGTCCCATTTCATGCATCAGGTCTGTTCCCGTTCGAACGCGTTTACGAACGCAACTCGAACGCGCATGCATTTTTGCCTTATCATGCATCAGGTCTCATTTTCGTTCGAACGTGTTCACGAACGCCATACGAACGTGAGCATCCTGTTTCATTTCCGTTCGAACGCGTTATCAAACGCCATACGAACGTGAGCATTCTGTTTCATTTCCGTTCGAACGCGTTAACGAACGCTACTCGAACGTGAGCATTCTATTTCATTTCCGTTCGAACGCGTTTACGAACGCTACACGAACGTGAAGACACTGAACTGAGTCTGTCTTATCATATTCATGCATAATTGCCTCTTGGTTGATCTTTCTTGTGTTATATAGCCAACCGTATTATTTGTATCCCTGCATTTATCCATTCTATGTGTTCTCGGGATTGTATTCAAGCATGATTAGGCTGTTAGCATGTTATTTGGTTAATAGGTTCATGAGATAGTACTCAAGCGTGATTAGTTGTTCTTAGTTTTCCATATTATATGATTGAAATATGTTCATGAGATTGCCATGTGATATTGCATGTTGTGATGAACTTGTTGATGTATGCATATGAATTTAGAAGCATGATATTTTTGGAAATAAATGTTATTTAAGCCTGGTTAAATTATTACATAAATCCTTTTATTACAAGTGACATAAGTAAGGGACCATTCCGAACCCAACGGTTTGAGGTCTTCCCTTGCGAGGGGTGAGTGCGGCCTTAAATCTCATTTTCCCGGTTCACACCGGGTGGCGACTCCATTACTCTCCGGTTTAGTCCCCCATGGCTACTCCGTACTCCCAACTAGGCCCCCGAGCCTAGGAACAGAAAGCGTCGCCCCAGATTCCTGTGTTCCCACAGTCTGGCGACTCCACTGGGGATAGAGAATCGGCCCCGAAATATTATCTTGTGATGTTTGGATTTATGTTTTAATTGACCGTGTCTATAGTGGATAGTGTGAGGGTTTAATCAAAGACATTTTAAGGTTAGGTAATGGTTTTGTGTCTTCCTTCATTCACTACCTTTCTAGAAGGAAAAGCTGTGAAGGCACCTAGATAGCCATCTACTTGTAGCCTATTGTGATGGACTAATTTGGAGGACTCGTTGTTTATTCCTGACACCAAGCGATAAGAGCCTAAGAGGCTTGGGTATTTAAGTGAGCCTCGCTCCACCTTCCCTCTGGGGAATCTACAATGGGAAATCCATTTGACAGTCCGTCACATACCATAGCTCATTGGCACGTACCTTAGTGTATAAAAAAAAGGGTGCGCTCACTTGGTTGCTCGAACCCTTGAGTGGGGAGACATAGTTGTAGGCCATCTTTCGCCGGTGAGAGCCTTTGTCTATACTCTTACTAACCCACCCATAGACCGGGTTGGCTAAAGTAGCAATTATTTCCTTGAGTATGTGCTTGTGGACCATCCTCATTTGGATGCAGTTGGACTATTGTCAGAAATGCGGGCTTGCTGGGCCATTTAAACTGGGGCAAGTTCACACCTTATGACTATTAGGCCAAAAGCTTCTGAAATGTTGATGGGCCACTTTGTAAAAATTATTATGTCATGTTTGCATCATCTTTCTTCTATGCTTGTGTTTGGGAACATCGTCGTTTGGATACAGTTGGACCATTTGTCATGGGATATGGGCTTGTTGGGCCATTTAAACTGGGACAAGAACGTATTTCATGACTATTGGGCCAAAGGTTTCTAAATGATTGATGGGCCACTTTGTGATTGTGTTCGGAACGTTACCATTCGGATTTAGTTGGGCTCCTTGCCATGAGATGTGAACTCGTTGGGCCATTTAAACTGGGACGAGTTCACTCCTATGACAGTTGGCCCAAAAACTTCTAAAATGATGATGAGCCGATTTGTGTGAAAATTTTAATGAGTTGATATATTTCTTGTATCGCATGCATATCATGCATCACATGCACCTCATGCATACATGCACCATGTGAACCCCATTTTTATCTTGAAAGCCATCATAGATACCCGTTGGTTAGGGAAGAGGACAGACTTGTCAAAAGACCAAGCAGCCACCAAGAGTACTGGCATAAGACCTAGCCCAACGGGATAGGAAACCCAATCATGCATGCATGCATACACGTAACATATTTGCATCCTTTTTGTGTTTGTTATGTTTTGTAATAACAGATTTCAAAGGAGAAAAAGAGAAAGCGTCAAATGCAAGCCAACCAGAAGAAGTAACAGTACAATAGCAGAGTTTGGGAATGAATCCCAATGGAATGAATCCCAATGGAATGAATCATAGGTCCGAGGCCCACGTCGTCTGAATTTGGAATGAATCCAGGGAATGAATCCCAGGGTCGAGGCCCACATCAGCATCAGTCTGGGGGCGAGGCCCATGTCAGTAGCAGTTGGGGCCGGGACCCACTTCAGCATCAGTTTTGGGGATGAGTCCCAGGGTCAAGGCCCACATCACTATCAGTTTTGGGGATGAGTCTCAGGGCCGAGGCCCACATCAGTATCAGTCTTGGGGCGAGGCCCGTATCAGTATCAGTCTTGGGGCGAGGCCGTATCAGTATCAGTCTTGGGGCGAGGCCCATATCAGCAGTATCAGTCTTGGGGCGAGGCCTATATCAGTATCAGTCTTGGGGCGAGGCCCATATCAGTATCAGTCTGGGGGCGAGGCCCATATCAGCTGTATCAGTCTGGGGGCGAGGCCCATATCAATATCAGTTTAGGGCGAAGCCCACATCATTCTACGGCCGAGGCCCACATCAGCAGAATTTTGGAATGAATCCAGGGAATGAATCCCAGGGTCGAGGCCCACATCAGCAGAATTTTGGAATGAATCCAGGGAATGAATCCCAGGGCCGAGGCCCGCATCAGCAGAATTTTGGAATGAATCCGAGGGTCGAGGCCCACATCAGCATCAATCTGGGGGCGAGGCCCATGTCAGTAGCAGTTGGGGCCGAGGCCCACTTCAGCAATCAGTTTTGGGGATGAGTCCCAAGGGTCGAGGCCCACATCAGCATCAATCTGGGGGCGAGGCCCATGTCAGTAGCAGTTGGGGCCGAGGCCCACTTCAACATCAGTTTTGGGGATGAGTCCCAGGTTCGAGGCCCACATCAAACACAGTTTGGGAATGAGTCTCAGGGTCGAGGCCCACATTACATCAGTATCAGCATTGCCGGGTATGGCATTCTGGGGGCGAGGCCCATATTACATCAGATCAGTTCTGCCGAGAATGGCACTCCGAGAATGGAGATATAGTCTGGGAATGGGCAGTTCAAGAATGAACAAGTCGGAAATGACACTCCGAGAATGGAGATATAGTCCGGGAATGGACAGTTCAAGAATGAACAAGCCGAGAATGGCAATCCAAGAATGGAGCAGAGTTCAAGAATGAACAAGCCGGGAATGGCACTCCAAGAATGGAAACACAGTTCGAGAATGAACAAGCCGGGAATGGCACTCCAAGAATGGAAATACAGTTCAGGAATGAACAAGCCGGGAATGACACTCCAAGAAATGGAAGCACGGTTCAGGAATGGACCACCTTACAGTAACACCTCACAGTAACGGTTCGGGAATGGACCACCTTACAGTAACGGTTCGGGAATGGACCACCTCACAATAACAGTTCGGGAATGGACATCTCACGGTAACGGTTCGGGAATGGACCACCTTACAGTAACACCTCACAGTAACGGTTCGGGAATGGACCACCTTACAGTAACGGTTCAGGAATGAACCACCTTACAGTAACGGTTCGGGAATGAACCACCTCACGATAACAGTTCTGGAATGAACAACTTACAGTAACAGTTCGGGAATGGACCACCTTACAGTAACGGTTCAGCAGGAAGAAAGCCTGCATTCAGCTCAGTACGGGAATAAAGCCCACATTCAGTACAGTTCAGGAAGAAAGCCTAGAAACTCGGGAATAAAGCCCACATTCAGTACAGTTCGGGGACAAAGCCCACAGTTAACACAGTCAGGGAACAAAGCCCAGGGGAATAAAAGCCTCATGTCAGTATAGTTTGAGAACAAAGCTCAAGAGAGAAAGAAAGCCTCATATCAGTATAAGTTTGAGAACAAAGCTCAAGGGGAAGAAAGCCTCATGTCAGTACAGTTCGGGAATAAAGCTTGGGAGGAATAGAGCCTCATCTCAACAGTTCGGGAATAAAGCTCGGGAGGAATAAAACCTCATCTCAACAGTTCGGGAATAAAGCTCGGGAGGAATAAAGCCTCATCTCAACAGTTCGGGAACAAAGCCCAGGGGAATAAAGCCCTATCTCAATAAAGCTCGGGAGGAATAAAGCCTCATCTCAACAGTTCGAGAATAAAGCTCGGGGGAAGAAAGCCTCATGTCAGTATAGTTTGAGAACAAAGCTCAAGAGGAAGAAAGCCTCATATCAGTATAGTTTGAGAACAAAGCTCAAGGGGAAGAAAGCCTCATGTCAGTACAGTTCGGGAATAAAGCTCGGAGGAATAAACCATCATCTCAACAGTTCGAGAATAAAGATCAAGGGGAAGAAAGCCTCATGTCAGTACAGTTCGGGGAAAAAGCCACACTCAATACAGTTTAGGAAGAAAACCTACATTCAGTTCAGTTCAGGAAGAAAGCCTGCATTCAATACAGTTCAAGAACAAAGCCACAGTCAGCTCAGATCAGAGAATAAAGCTCAAGGGGAAGAAAGCCTCACGTCAGTAGAGTTTGAGAACAAAGCTCAAGGGGAAGAAAGCCTCATATCAGTATAGTTTGAGAACAAAGCTCAAGGGGAAGAAAGCCTCATGTCAGTACAGTTCGGGAATAGAGCTCGGGAGGAATAGAGCCTCATCTCAACAGTTCGAGATTAAAGCTCGGGAGGAATAAAGCCTCATCTCAACAGTTCGGGAATAAAGCTCGGGAGGAATAAAGCCTCATCTCAATACAGTTCAGGAAGGAACAGGCCGGAAAATGGCGCTCTAAAAATAGAGCACGGTTCGGGAATGAACCAGGGGTCGCAGTACCTCACCACCAAATCAACTCAACTCAACACATGGTAAGTCAAGTGGCAGCTGGCGAGCCAGGTAAGTGAAAATGCATTGCATAAACTTTGATAGGATTGTCACTGTTGCACATTACACAAGTCCCATCAAAGTGGGGGCGACTGTAGGCACTGCATTTTTACACATAAGTCCCTATGATGAGTCTCATTTTGGAGACACTACCTTTTAAGTCACGGAGGTCACGGGAAACGGACATCGGAAGGGGAATTCAGAATAAACAAGGTTCACTGTTTTCGTTAGTGTTGCGTTCGTGTTTACGTTCGAACGTCAAACGGATTGCGGGCGTTCGTGCCGCGTTCGAGGAAGCGTTCGAACGGTGTCGGTAATTCTGGTTTTGCTGCTAGCCTCACATCCAGCCCAATTAGCCCCCCAAAGCCCATAAAACACATCCCAATTTAAATAAATAAATATTAATTAAAACATTAACTAAATAAGATAATAATTAAATTAATTAAATAATTAAAATAAAACATATACCAAACATAAAATAAACAATTGCCAACTTAAACTAAAATCATGCCTAAAATAAACAAATCACATACTAAATCAAAATATAATCATGCCTAATTAAAATCAATCAACCAATTATATCCCAATCTAATGAGATTATTCCCAAACTTAAAATATTGTATTCCTAAACCAAGCCAATCAAATATTCAACCTTCCCTATTAGCCAAGATTTGTCCCCCCTCAATCTTTGACTTCCCTTAACCAAACCAAATCAAATCCTTTCTTGTCAAGCCCAACCCTTTGCCTATAAAAAGAACCCTTCACCACCTTCTCAAGACTAGTTTTAGTTTTTAGTTTCTAGACCCTAGTCCCTAGTAGCTAGTCCCTAACTCATACACAAAACACATAAAAATTACAGGAAGAAGACACCCAAAAACAATAAGCAAAAGATAAAGAGGAAACGGCAGCGAAACCACAAGGAAACAATAGCAAAAGACGGAGAACGACGACTCAAAACAGTAAGACAACGAACGAGAACAGTGAACCAGTGAACCGGGAGAGTTGCGGAGCATCCACCTTCCGACGATCGTGTACCGTACATCCGAGAGGTGATTTAAAAGGTTAGACCTGAGGGTACATTTCATTAGCTTATATTCGTTTTTTATTATTATTATTATTGAATTCTATTCGCATGAGAGTCGTTTATGGATGCATGTTGTGGCTTGAATGAAATGGAAGAGTGTCGTCTCTTGTGGTATATAGGATGGAAACCCAGACGTAAATTCCGTAGCCGAATCCGAATGGACGGTAGTGCGGTCTGTACTTGGGATACAACTCCACGTACCACTTGAGTAAACGTCACCTTCTCTTGTTTTGTGTTGCTTTTATTTATTTATTTTTCGTCACTTAAATTATGCATGTTGCTTATTTATGCATGACTCAATCGAGCGCATGAGCTTAGTAAGTGGAATGGAAAGATCCCCTATGGGGAGGGGTTAAAGCCCTTTACCACGATGCTTTGCCGCGCCGGTTGATGTGTGTTCGGTTGGATGCAAGACACGTTCAATCGGACATACTTAGAATAATATGATTGTCTTTATGTTTGTATGCATGATGTGATGTGACGCGCATGGGCTTAGTATGTTGGTCTAAAGGTCATCTCTTTGAGAGATCAAGAGCCCCAAAAGGCCACCTTTACAGCAGTACTTCGCCGCGCCCCTTTATTTTGTGTTTATGTATTGCGTCCCATTTCATGCATCAGGTCTGTTCCCGTTCGAACGCGTTTACGAACGCAACTCGAACGCGCATGCATTTTTGCCTTATCATGCATCAGGTCTCATTTCCGTTCGAACGTGTTCACGAACGCCATACGAACGTGAGCATCCTGTTTCATTTCCGTTCGAACGCGTTATCAAACGCCATACGAACGTGAGCATTCTGTTTCATTTCCGTTCGAACGCGTTAACGAACGCTACTCGAACGTGAGCATTCTATTTCATTTCCGTTCGAACGCGTTTACGAACGCTACACGAACGTGAAGACACTGAACTGAGTCTGTCTTATCATATTCATGCATAATTGCCTCTTGGTTGATCTTTCTTGTGTTATATAGCCAACCGTATTATTTGTATCCCTGCATTTATCCATTCTATGTGTTCTCGGGATTGTATTCAAGCATGATTAGGCTGTTAGCATGTTATTTGGTTAATAGGTTCATGAGATAGTACTCAAGCGTGATTAGGTTGTTCTTAGTTTTCCATATTATATGATTGAAATATGTTCATGAGATTGCCATGTGATGTTGCATGTTGTGATGAACTTGTTGATGTATGCATATGAATTTAGAAGCATGATATTTTTGGAAATAAATGTTATTTAAGCCTGGTTAAATTATTACATAAATCCTTTTATTACAAGTGACATAAGTAAGGGACCATTCCGAACCCAACGGTTTGAGGTCTTCCCTTGCGAGGGGTGAGTGCGGCCTTAAATCTCATTTTCCCGGTTCACACCGGGTGGCGACTCCATTACTCTCCGGTTTAGTCCCCCATGGCTACTCCGTACTCCCAACTAGGCCCCGAACCTAGGAACAGAAAGCGTCGCCCCAGATTCCTGTGTTCCCACAATGTGAAGATAATCATCTCCACACTACGTATAAAGAATATCATCCAACTTCAGACTATATGGAAGGATTTCCATAAACTCTAAGAAGCATTGGAAGAGCCTCATGAACCTTTATCAGGTTCATTCGACCGTAGTCTCCTGACCTTCATCAGGTCAGGTAGAATGAAAACTATCTTGGACATACTTTCGGTCCAATAGTCTGACCTTTCAGGTCGAGTCAGTAGTATGAAGATTTTCTTAGACCTTCATCAGGACTAGTAGAATGAAGATTCTTATAAACGTTCATTAGGTTCATACGACAATGTCTCGTGGACATTTGTCAGGTCCATTCGAGAATAGTCTCATGGTCAGGTAGGATGAAGATCCATTTGTACCTTCATCAAGTTCATTCGACCATTGATTCATGGACCTTTATCGGGTTCATTCGACTGTAGTCTTCTGACCTTCATCAGGTCAGGTAGTATGAAGATTCAAATAGACCTTTATTAAGTTCATTCGACCATAGCTTGATGGACCTTCGTCAGGTCCATTCGATAAGTGCAGTCGACAGTAGTCTCATAGAAGAATGAGAGGTGATGACTTGCATCAAGTTCATTCCATTGTAGTATCATGGGCCTTCTTCAGGTCTAGTATAGTGAGTGATGACCTTTGACCTTCATCAGGTCCATTCGACCAACTTCATTCGACAGTAGTCTCGTAGAATGGAGGTGACATTGATGGCTTTCATCAAGTTTATCTATTGTAGTCTCATGGACCTTCTTCTGGTCTAGTATAGTGAGTGATGACCTTTGACCTTCATCAGGTCCATTCGACCAACTCCATTCGACAGTAGTCTCGTAGAATAAAGATGACATTGATGGCTTTAATCAAATTTATCTATTATAGTCTCTTGAACCTTCATCAGGTCCATTCGACAAACTCCATTCGACAGTAGTATTGTAGAAGTGTGATGAGTAATGACCTTGACAGATATTCTTCAAGTTCATTCTACCATAGTCTCATGGACCTTCATCAGGTGTAGAAGAGTGAGTAATGAATTCTTTGGATTTTCATAAAATCCATTCGACAAGTCCAGTCGACAGTAGTCTCGTAGAATGAGAGGTGATGACTTGCATCAAGTTCATTTCATTATAGTATCATGGGCCTTCTTCAGATCTAATATAGTGTAATGACCTCCTTGGACTTCCATCAAGTCCAAGCGACATGTCCATTCGACAGTAGTCTTGTGACCTTCATCAGGTCTTGTAGTATGAAGATTCACATAGATATTCATTAGGTTCATTCGACTGTGCCTTATGGACTTTCATCAGGTCCATTTGATAGTCCATTTGACAGTAGTATCATGGACCTTCATCAGAACTAGTAGTATGAGAATAAAAGACTCTCATAGACCTTCTTCAGGTCTAGTAGAGTAAAAATCCTCATTGACTCATATTAGATCATATAGAATGAAGAATGAAGACCCCCGTGGATCTTCATCATATACGGAATCTGTAGACTCCCATGTACCTTCATCAGGTATAGTGGAATGTGTAAACTTTACTTTGACCTTCATAAGGTCGGGAGGATTAAACTCCCATATACCCACATTAGGTATAGTGGAGTGTGTAGACTTTCTTGGACCTTCATCGGGTAATGTAAACTCTGATGTAATTTTTCAAGTGTTGTAGAATGAAATCTTCTTAGATTTTCATCAGATCTAGTATCTGTAGACTCTCTTGTACCTTTATCAATATGTATGGTCGTCTTGATACATAAGACAATGAAACATCCTCTATATGGAACATGCCCATTTGATTCATCTGGTCAGACGATATTGTAAATTCCCCTGGTCCTTTGACCCGTAGTATGGGGATTATCCTGACCTTCATTTGGTTCAGTCGACCGGGGACATCCCCCATTGGCTCTTGTAGAGTCAAGTTGAAGACCTGACCTTCATCTGGTCAGACGATATTGTAGATTCCCCTAGTCCTTCGACCCGTAGTATGGGGATTATCCTGACCTTCATCTGGTTCAGTCGACCGGGGACATCCCCAATTGGCTCTTGTAGAGTCAAGTTGAAGACCTGACCTTCATCTGGTCAGACGATATTATAGATTCCCCTGGTCCTTCGACCTGTAGTATGGGGATTATCCTGACCTTCATCTGGTTCAGTCGACCGGTGACATCCCCCATTGGCTCATGTAGAGTCAAGTTGAAGACCTGACCTTCATCTGGTCAGACGATATTGTAAATTCCCCTGGTCCTTTGACCAGTAGTATGGAGATTGTCCTGACCTTCATCTGGATCAGTCGACCGGGGACATCCTCCATTGACTCATGTAGAGTCAAGTTGAAGACCTGACCTTCATCTGGTCAGACGATATTGTAAATTCCCCTGGTCCTTTGACCCGTAGTATGAGGATTATCCTAACCTTCATCTGGTTCAGTCGACCGGGGACATCCCCCATTGGCTCTTGTAGAGTCAAGTTGAAGACCTGGCCTTCATCTGGTCAGAATACATTGTAGATTCCTCTGGTTCTTTGACCCATAATATGAGGATTTTCCTGAACTTTCATCTGGTTCAGTCGACCGGGGACATTCCACACAGCTAAATGTCAAGCCAAGTTGAAGACTTGGACTACTCTTAGTCCAAAAGACATTGAATTCTCTCTATCGTATGTAACATGAACTATGCACTCTCAACATGTACTTTTACATCTTGTTTCGTTCGACACGTATAAAATACTCTCTAAATCAAGAACTTCTTGACTTAGAGAGTATGGGACAAACTGTACGGGCCAAATTTGGACCCAAGGGTAAAATCGTCTTTCACCTTAAACCCAACAATATACAAGGCCCGAAAGTAAAGACCAGGCCCAAAGAATTCTGTATTATTGGATTACAATTGAGCCATAAGCTTAAGGACAAAACCTCTTAATTATATCAACCACTTTTCCCACTTTGCCTAACACAAGGCATATTCTCACATGCTCAAACTTTTATCAAATGTCTGGGCACGTTGTGGGACTTATGCCAGCTGCCAAAGACGATCCTTTTCATCTATAAATAGCAACGCAATTCAAGAAACAGGCAGAGGAAGCGGGACTTCTTTCTTACAAGTCTCTACTCTCTGACACAAACTCTCTCAGAGTACTCCATCCCCTTATACACTTTTCACCGCCCTCACGGCTACCAAAAGAGTCTAAGGTAACATCAAACCTTGCTTTCACATTTTACATATTTACTGCTCATTTCATACTATTGACTTGAGCGTCGGAGTGCCCCCGGCACCCACCATACCGGTGGGTAGTCTGCTCCCGCTCATTCTACCTTTGTCTTGCAGGATCGCTAATGCCCCCAACCTACAAATTCTGATTGTGGACCTCGGCCGAATTCCAGCGTCCACACTCATCGCTTCATTTCACGACCCGAGCCACTCGTCAAATCGAAGCTCTCGGAGAGTACTACAAGTTGGCGGTGATGGCTTTTTTATTCCGAGCATGGTTGCACGCGAAACGAGGAATGAAGATTTAGATGAATAGTGACCCATGGTGAACAGTAGTTCTGATCGAAATTCCGTCGATTCTAGTGCGTTCGTGGGATTGTTAGGAGTCCGTATATGCCCTCGAAATCTCGGTAAGACCTTACGGTAAAAATCCAAAAATTTCAAGTTTATAGTTAAATGTTCAGATTTATCCAATAGCTTCGTAGAGTAGAGTATTGATATAAATTGAATTGTTTGAGTATTAGTATATTCAATATGAGTATTTGGTAGAATCCGAGAGAAAACAAAACGAGTTTGTTCGATCTAATAGAATATGTAAGTTTTCGGTAAAAGTGGATTTTTGCGTATAATGATGTGATTTGATTTTAATGTTAGTTACGAGTTATAAATGATATTATGAGAATATTTGGATAAATTCGGGTAGGTTCGGAATCATTCTGTTGCGTTTGTGGAAATTTTTTCAGAAGATTTTCTAAAAATACGTAAACCGAGAATTTAAGTTAACTGACCGCTTGGGTTAGTTTATAATGATGTTTTAAGATTACTGGAACTGAAAATATTGAATTTAGACTTGATTCTATTGTCCCGAAAAGATCCGGAATAATGTTCGGAAGATTTTCTAACAATGTTTCGCCATTTATTTTGGCGGACTCGACTAGGACCTGAAGTGCTCGTGAAGCCAGGTAAGCAACCCATGCGATGTGTTCTCGAATCATTCTTTTTGTATTTTAAACGTGTATTTACACACACACACACATATATATTTAAAGACAATTGAAAGATTTTGTATAGTTAAATGATGGATTTGAGGAAGAACTTCGAGATCGGGAACAATTGAGATAGTCCACTATCACAGGTATGACCTTTGTCATTTCTATGATATGAAGTGAAATGTTTAGGGATAATACTAAGATATGAAGTGAAAAGTTTGATGAGTTTGATGGCTACATATATATATTGATGTATGTAAGTATATGAACACATAATGATTTGTATACGTATGTGATGATAAACTGTGAATAAGTTTGATATCGTTTCACACATGCGATCATTTGTATAGAGGTTGGGATGGTTAAGTGAGACGAGGAATGAATGTAAGCTAAGTTCTCTCTGAATGAGTATGTTTATTTGGTAAAGATACTGTATTAAAAGTTTCTAGATAGAAATTCTGAAAATGAATATGATTGAATTATAAAATGAAGAGATATGAGGACTGTGAGAGATATGAGATTTGATTTCGTAATAAGTTGTATATTCATATGTTTGAAATATATGTATGTAAATTAGTATTTAAATGACGTTTGGATTATTTTTCGTGTATGTGCTTATTTATGAGAAATCATGTGATGAGTTTATGTTATATGGTGTGTGCGCCTGTGTGTATGTTTGATTGGATGATCTACGGTGTAGTAGTCGAGCTGGTTAGGAATCCGTTCGGATGAAATTCATCTCATACCTATTCCAAAATAGGTAATGAGTCTCGTACGAGTATTGTGTGTGTAAGCCAGCTGTATGTATGTATTGTTGGATGATGTGATTTTTGATGTATCGATTGCTATATGTGCTTCTTAGTCTGTTGCGTGATAACTATAAATGTGTCTGATATGTGTATGTGTATGGTGAAACTCATGATATGTATGGATTATGTATGCTTATGTGAGATGAATGGATGATTTGAAACCGATGTGAATATCAGAGGTTATAAAACGTGTTTGCTAAGTTGAATTTATATGTACACATTTTGCATGTATATAAAAGAAGTGTGCTACAATATGTGTGAATGTATATGAAACCCAAATGTTAAGCTATTGTAAGGTTATTGTGGATTAAAGAAGGGTAGAAAAAGATTATTTTGATATTGAAGAAAGAGGTTTTGGTATTAAAGATAGTTTATAACTGAACAGAAGAAAAATTTGTTAGATTTACCGATTTGATGATATTTCAAAGATATTTAACTGTGATAAGTATTAATATATGACTTCATGTTCAAAATTGAAATGGTTTCGATGTTATGTGACGTACTTTGTAATTTCGAATTCATGTTTTTGTGTGTTTTGGATAACTAGCTACTATATTGACAATATGTAATGTGTGTAAATTTGATATGGGTAAAGTATAAAGGATAATAGAAAGCTGATAATTCTAAGACTTGCAACAACTTGATAATTCTGAAAAACTTCTAATGTAATTGACTTGTATGTTTTGTTTGTAGTGTTAGCATTGTTACTTACTGAGTTTTAAAACTCACACCAAACCGGTTTGTTAGTTTTGCAGGTTGTCTTCTAGATTGGTCAACCACGAAAGTTTTGGAAGTTATGTTCGAGACACGGATCACCTAAGTGGCAGTCAACCTCGCAAGTGTCCTGGAAGAAGTTTTAAGAGTTTAGGATATTTGATTTGTTGTTTTATTATCGTGCTGAGTACGTCATTTGTATTAAGTAAAAATAATTTGATTGCTTATGATGTTGTGGACATAGAGCCATTGAGTGCTGATAGATGATACGGGCACAGAGCCATTATGTGATGATTTTGATGTATTGGTGTAAACCTGAGGTCCATTTTGATATATGATGTTTGTTTCAGTTTCATTTTCATACTAGACTGAGATCCAGATTGTTCGATTTTAGGATACATCATACCATATTTTCGTAAATTTAGAGGCTTATGGAGATGAGTCAATCATGTCTCGTGCCTGTAGCATCCTACTAAGGGTCCAATTCTTCATTTTTAAACAATGGTGTGATCCATATTGTAGGCTTAGTCATTTTGTAAATGGACGACACTTATCTTTCAATGATGGAATGGGACAGAGGTAGCCAAGATTTACCTTTAGCATAAAAGAGAATAAGTTTGTGTACCTCTATTGGTGTACGAGTTAAGCCAAACCTAGGGCAAATATGGACTTACCATGTGTGTGGGATAGATAAGGTTGGAAAGATGTATGCTGCGTGAACTAACTCTGCATTTCATGCATCCATGCATACATACATGCATCATACTAACACTTTATGAATAAAGCCATCATAATGATGTATTGAATTATAGAGGAAGGCAAGCTAGTTAAGAAGTCGATCGCAAGCAGAGCATAGAAATGGCCAGTATTGAATGTTCCCAAATGGACCAACTTGAAACCACTTTGAGCAAATTAGCGGAACAACTGCAGACCCTGATTAATGCCATGGTCAGTCAGACAACAACCTAGACAACATAGGCTGAGAATAGTAAAAAAAAGCGTGGAGAGCCTGAAAATAAGACAACTGAAGAGATCCATGACGTGGATGACGATGAAGAAAATATGGTAGAATATGCTATTGGGAAATAACTAAGTTTTAGGTCGAGGCTGAGCTACAAAAGTTGGGAGCAAGTGAGTTAGTTAGTTACCAAAAATAAGAAGGGTAAACATGAAGACCTGCTAGACTATAGTGTCATGGATTTTGAAGAACAACTTCCCGATGAGTCTAAGATGCCTGATATGACCAAGTTCGATGGGAACGGAGAACCAAAGTACACATTCGTCAATATGTGTCTATGATGAGTACTACTGTTCTGTGGATTTGATAGTTCACTGGCCCAAATCAGATACTGATATCAATTTGTAAATTTCAAAAATTTCGGGGTTGAATTGTAATGTATGAAAGATTTGGACAATCTGTTAATTTCAAAGATTATAGGGGACTCTCTGAAATTTCACAAAGCTGATATGGCAACACCTGACAGATCACGTGGCAACATGTGGTACCATGTGGCAGATAATGTAGCGATGACTGGGCCGATTTCGCTGACATGTAGATGATGTGGCAGTTGATGTGGTAGTCTTCAACCTCTAGATGGCGCATGTGACGCATGAAATTCACTCTCAAGTTTATGTTCGGCGTGTGGCACGCATGTAGTGTCTTTCGTTCTCCATTTGATCGCTGGAAAATGGAAAATACCACCATGCTCGTCTCATCGTGAAAAAATTGATGGTATACTCAAAGCATGATTTTGAGCACTTTTACGAAACTCGAATTTGTCGATCCGAGTCTTTGTCTTTTGGCTCCGGGACCCCAACATATAACCGAAATTTCTGATACAACTTGTTGTGATTATTTGATCAATGAAGAGTATTTTATGATGAAAAACTACTTCTATTAATACTTGAATAAAATTTATAGAGATTACAAACTCTATCTCAAAAAACCTCACTAAACACTCTCTAAGTTCTCTTACTTAGATTTTATATTTATTGGGATACTTAAGCTCTCAAATGAGAATTCTCTTTATAGCCAATTCATAGCTAAAAAATTCAACAAACATTGGTGATGACTGGTCTAATTTTGCTAACATGTCGATGATGTGTGTATGGGATATTATGGGTAAACACAACGGAACGTGGAAAAATAAATTTTTCCGATTTTAATAAATTTTCTCTGGTAATTAAAATAAACTTATTTATTCTAATTACTCAATACTTAAAAAATAATTTTTTTACCCAAAGATCAGATTTTGCCTTATTTGTCGTGAGACCCCAATACTTTGTATTTTGATCATTTTAGTCATAATTTGTCAAATACAAACTTAAGTGATTTCAAATCACTATCAAAATGATTTCTACATATCATATATATCAAAATACAACTCACAACACAAAACCCAAAAATTCTTCAAATTGCCGAATGCATCTCAAAGGTTCCAATTTGTACATTTTGGTCCAATATTGTTCAAAACAACATTAGATGATATCCAATCAACAACAAATTAAATAAACATCATATACACATCATTATACAGCACATATATGAAAAGCCCCAAATTTGAAAAGGGTATAAAACTTGTTTTATAAATTAATCAAATTAAGAAAATTACACCAAATTAATCAAATCCAATACTTTAATCAAGTCTCTACCACACCAAACAAGTCTCACCACTTTGAAATAAATCTAGAACAATTCTAGGTCATCAATGAGTGGCCTAAAAACTCTAAAATGGCAACATGATCATCAAATGACCAAAAGAATGCTTACTGACTCCTTAGATGCCTTCTTTGAACAACATGCATACAACCAAGCATCATCCATACTTCCACCATCAAAAACACACAAAAAAGAGAGTAGAAAAAACTTAAGAACTATACATGTTGTAGCCAAGAACAAAAGGAACAAGTTTTCCTCTAATAGGTAGTTGGAAATACTTACTTAAATCCAATCAACCTTTGATTTACTTCTTGTTTCTTCTCTTTTTCTCTCAACTTTGTTTTGTTTAAATTTTGGAGGCTTGAACTTGTGTGTAGCAAATGAAAAATATATCCTGGATATACTCTAGGTCATGGCCGAAAATGGCCTACAGGAAATATTAGATATTTTGTAATTTTAATCAATATTAAAAGAAGCAAAATACAAAATGATAACCTTTACCTTTAATGTAAAGTCAAACTTATACACTTTAATCATTTCCTAACTTTATCATAATGGTATATATTTATATTTTAATTATATTAATCATTTAATAATTAAATAATTAATTAAATACAAATATCTCAAATATATGTATTATATTTATTTTAAATATCTCAAATAGATATATTAATGATATATGTCAAATATCTCAATTTGACATTTAATTAATGTGTATTTAATAAAATCATTCATTAAATACAAATACATTAATTAGGAAATGACCAAAAGGTCATTTTGCATGTATCTTTCATTTAACCATTAAACGATTTATAAATAATCAATATTATTCATAAAAGTTGACCTAGTGCTCTACGAGTATATTTTATTAGTGAGACTCTCTAGGTTCAGGCATATCCATCACGAAATCTAATTTCGTGTCCATAATCTATCCATTCGTAAATTATGACGAACACGGATAAACTCACTGAACCCTATAGGTCGAGGTCATTGCATACATATAATCCCTCAGTCACAAGTATCCAGATTATTCCTAAGATACATATATAAACGTCAAATCTCTCTAGATATAATCACGTCGACATTTCTATTAGCAATCTCTTAACAACATTTAGAACTCGCTTCTACAATGTACCACAGGCTCATGGATTTAACAGATTTTTAATTCCATATTGAATATATGTGCTCTGTATACAGAGCTGACAGATTCTATCTTGACACACACAAGATATCCCGAGGATCAGTCCACACCCAACAGACAAGCGGAGGTCTGATCTTAATAGGTCGATGACGTGACTGTCATCAAAGTATGAAAGATATCTCATATATCCATAGTAGTATCTCAAGTCAAAGAATCATTATGCTACTCAACCCGAGAAGATTCTTATTGACGTTGGTGTAGCATCCATTAAGAATCTTCGGTGAGTCGTTCAATGTTTATCCTATATAAACACTTACATGTCTATACGAGTCTCCAAGACTCATGGTTCATTGAGAATCAACCATTGGGATCCAAGATTCCAATATACGACTGTTGGACAATTATGACCCATAGCATCACTATTTGTACAGATCATGGTGTTGTTGTACAAATTAACTATTTGACAAAGGAAATTGCCCTTTTATCATTTGTAATTAGATTACCAAGATGTATAAATGATAAAAGGTCCTTATGATTAGTTCCGGATTGAGATGATATGAGACAGTATCAATCCACGAAGGTTTAATCATTAAATATCCCTAGTCGTAGTATTATCGAGATTGGACATCGATAATGCGGAATAGACTAGTATTACACTTGTGTGCGTTGTGGGAGCATAACATCATAGTTCTCATATATTTGGGTATAGGATACTCATGCAAGTGTAATAGGAGGTTGTGTTTACCGATGCTACGGAAACAGCTTCGCTCTGGATATACCCCTCGGAATTCCATTGGTAGTATGACTATGTGTCTATGGAAGTCCGATTATAGAGACTAGTTACCAGAGATCCGATTTGTGCTTCGTACGGGGCAGACACAATTCCAGCCTTAGGCCTAGCACGTGACATCCGATGCTGGATCGTAATACGCAATACTACGTATACTACGTCTGATATAGATCACATATTCTAGTAAGAATATTTCTGGAGAATTTGGTAAGCACGGTGCTTTGCTAGAAGCCAACCATGTCTTGTAAATCGGTAAAAACGTAGTACTAGGTACGTACGTGTTCAGATAGTCTGACGACCGTATTTACTGCCAACATATCCGAGGATCTCATGGGTCGCTTCCCGAAGATTCACCGATGACGTATAACTTGCACTTTATTAATCTGGGATTAATTATAAGAGAGAGAAAATTAATATGGGATTAATTACAGATATATTTTATATGGGATAAAATATTATTTAAAGAGAGATAACGATTAATTTGGAATTAATCAATAAAATAATATATTCGATATATTATACGAAATTGGATTTCGACGCGAAATTAAAATTAGATTTTAATTCGGGCGAACGAGTTAATTTAGAATTAATTCGCAAGCGACGTGAATAGTAATTTTGCTAGGCACAATTATTTAATTAAATTTGATTTAATTACGTCGCAACGGAAAATTCGTTAATTCGGAATTAGCGAACCCGAGCCCGGGAGTGTTTGCGGGCGCACTCGCATTTCGAATTCAAGTGCGGCCACAAGTCACATCTAGCGTCAAATCATTAGTCATTTTGATTGATGTGATGTCTAGTCACTTTGAATGATATGACAACTTGTCACTTGTGATTGATGGTAGTGGTTGGATGGCTTAAATGTCATTTACCAAAATTTGAATTTGGTATATCTTTATTTGTTTTTTGGAAATACAAACCAACCAACACATTTTCCTCCTCTCTCTCTCTCTCCCACAATCGGCCATGGAGCCATTTTTCTTCTCAAGAAACCGTGAGCCAAGGGTTCAATTTTCTTCATGATTTTGTTGCAAAATCAAGAGTGCTAGCACACATTCAGGGTCTTGCGAAGGTGATAGGGAAACTCACCCATGGGCATGGAATGCACACAAAGCTTGGAGCTTGAAGGACCGAAAATGGAGCCCAAAGGAAGCAAAAAACCGAGAGCTCAATGAAGGAAAAGCTTGAAGATTTTTGTTGTTCCTCGCATCGCAAAAGCCGATCAATGTAAGTATGATTCTGCCATGCTTCTTTGTTATATTCACACATGATTTCTTGCTTGAATAATCCTTGGGACTAATCTAGAAACCCAACAACGACATGTACCGGTCTCAACGGGTTTACTTACAGACCAAGTAATGTAAAGCTTGAACATGAACTGTTAAAGAAATGATACTATGATACAACTCAATGTCAGTTGCGACGCTTTTGCAATTGTATCATAACTAATCATTCTAAGGTTAGTTACGTCTCTTACCATATACAAAGAGATGTATATAATAGAAACTATTTATTTTATTCATAATAAATGTTACATAAGTATTTACAGGGAAATATATAAGAAAATTGACGCTCTAAGCACCAACCCTAACAATGTGGTCGTCTTCAACCTCCAGATAGTGCGTGCGTGTGTGTGCGCGTGAACTTCACTCTCAAGTTCTGTTCGGCGAGTGGCACGTGTGCAGTGTGTCTTTCATCCTCCATTTGATCGGTAGAAAATACTACCGTTGCTTGTCTCGTCATGAAAAATCTGATGGTATGTCCAAATTACGATTTTGAGTACTGTGGATGCTGGTTTTCGGCCGAGGTCCACAATCAGAATTTGTAGGTTGGGGGCATTAACGATCCTGCAAGACAAAGGTAGAGTGAGCGAGAGCAGACTGCCCACCCGTGTGTGTGGTGGGTGCCGGGGGCACTCCGACGCCCAAGTCATAGTATGAAATGAGCAGTAAATATGTAAATATGAAAGTAAGGTTTGATGTTACCTTAAACTCTTTGGGTGGCCGTGAGGAGGTGGTAAGTGTATAAGGGGGATGGAGAGCTCTGAGAGAGCCAGTGTCAGAGAGCATAGGTTGTAAGAAAGAAGTCACCCTTGGATTGGAGAACTCCCACTTCCCTTTTATAGATTGAAGGAAGTCACTTTACAGTTGGAATATAAGTGTACACGTGATGGTGGGATCTACAATGTGTTGAATTCTCTGATGATAGGACCCACAACATGTTCAATACTATCTTTCGATAATGAAGAATCTTAGCATGTGAATTTATGTTTTACGCTAGACAAAATGAGGGAAGAGTGGTTGATGAGTTATCCGTAAGCATGTGGCATGATTATAATTCAATAATGCTAGGTTTTATGGGTTTGATTTTACACTCTTGGGCCTTACTTACTGTAGGGTTTTGAACTGTAAAGACGATTTTACCCTTGGCCCAAATTTTGGCCCATACAGTTTGTCTCATACTCTCTAAGTCAAGAAGTTCTTGATTTAGAGAGTATTTTATACGTGTCGAACGAAAAAAAGATGTAAGAGTGCCAGTTGAGAATGCATAGTTCATGTTACATACGATAGAGAGAATTCAATGTCTTTTGGACTAAGAGTAGTCTAAGTCTTCAAGTTGGCTTGACATTTAGCCATGGGGAATGTCACCGGTCGACTGAACCAGATGAAAGTTCAGGAAAATCTCTATACTACCGGTCAAGGACCAGAGGATCTAGACCAGATGAAGGTCATGTGCTGAACTTGACTCGTTATGAGCCATAGGGGATGTCCCCAGTCTATGAACCAAATAAAGGCCAGGACAATCTCCGTACTACTGGTCAAGGACCAGAAGAGTCTTCAAATTTTTCTAGTCCAGATGAAGGTCATGTGATGAACTCGACTCTACATGAGTCCATGAAGGATGTCCCCAGTCGACTGATCCGGACGAAGATCAGGATAATCAATCGACTCTATATGAGCCATGATGGATGTCCCCAGTCAACTAATCCAGATGAAGATCATAATAATCAATTGACTTTATATGAGCCATGGGGGATGTCCCCAGTCGACTGATCCAGTTGAAGATCAGGATAATCAATTGACTCTATATGAGCCATGGGGGATGTCCCCAGTCGACTGATCCAGTTGAAGATCAGGATAATCAATTGACTCTATATGAGCCATGGGGGATGTCCCCAGTCGACTGATCCAGTTGAAGATCAGGATAATCAATTGACTCTATATGAGCCATGGGGGAAGTCCCCAATCGACTGATTCAGATGATGATCAGGATAATCAATTGACTCTACATGAGTCTATGAGGGATGTCCCCAGTCGACTGATCCGGATGAAGATCAGGATAATCAATTGACTTTACATGAGTCTATGGGGGGATGTCCCCAGTCGACTGAACCAGATGAAGGTCAGGATAATCCCCATACTACGGGTCAAAGGACCAGGGGAATTCACAA
The DNA here is from genome assembly GCA_019454045.1 of Zanthoxylum bungeanum. Classification (NCBI taxonomy): domain Eukaryota; kingdom Viridiplantae; phylum Streptophyta; class Magnoliopsida; order Sapindales; family Rutaceae; genus Zanthoxylum; species Zanthoxylum bungeanum. The sequence goes on from SKCR01027396.1 coordinate 291,723, forward strand.
TATCGTTTGACCAGATGAAGGTCAGATCTTCAACTTGACTTTACATGAGCCAATTGGGGATGTCCCCGGTCGACTGAACCAGATTAAGGTCAGGATAATCCCCATACTACGGGTCAAAGGACCAGAGGAATTTACAATATCGTTTGACCAGATGAAGGTCAGGTCTTCAACTTGACTCACATGAGCCAATGGGGGATGTCTCGGTCGACTGAACCAGATGAAGGTCAGGATAATCCACATACTACGGTCAAAGGACCAGGGGAATTTACAATATCGTTTGACCAGATGAAGGTCAGCTCTTCAACTTGACTCTACATGAGCCAATGGGGGATGTCCCCGGTCGACTGAATCAGATGAAGGTCAGGATAATCCCCATACTACGGGTCAAATGACCAGGGGAATTTACAATATATTCTGACCAGATGAAGGCCAGGTCTTCTATTTGACTCTTCCTGAGTCAAATGGGCATGTTCCATATGGAGGATGTTCCATTGTCTTATGTATCAAGACGACCATACATATTGATAAAGGTACAAGGGAGTCTACAAATACTAGATCTGATGAAAGTCTAAGAAGATTTCATTCTACAACACTTGAAAAAGTACATCAGAGTTTACATTACTCGATGAAGGTCCAAGAAAGTCTACACACTCCACTATACCTAATGTGGGTATATGGGAGTTTAATCCCCCGACCTATGAAGGTCAAAATAAAGTTTACACATTTCATTATATCTGATGAATGTACATGGGAGTCTACAGATTCCGTATATGATGAAGATCCACGATGGTCTTCATTCTTCATTCTACATGATCTAATATGAGTCATTGAGGATTTTTACTCTACTAGACCTGAAGAAGGTCTATGAGAGTCTTTCCTTCTCATACTACTAGTTCTGATGAAGGTCTATGATACTATTGTCGAATGGACTATCAAATGGACTTAATGAAGGTCCATAAGGCACAGTCGAATGAACCTAATGAATATCTATGTGAATCTTCATACTACAAGACCTGATGAAGGTCACGAGACTACTGTCGAATGGACATGTCGCTTGGACTTGATGGAAGTCCAAGGAGGTCATTACACTATATTAGATCTGAAGAAGGCCCATGATACTATAATGAAATGAACTTGATGCAAGTCATCACCTCTCATTCTACGAGACTACTGTCGATTGGACTTGTCGAATGGATTTTATGAAAATCCAAAGAATTCATTACTCACTCTTCTACACCTGATGAAGGTCCATGAGACTATGGTAGAATGAACTTGAAGAATATCTGTCAAGGTCATTACTCTTCATACTTCTACAATACTACTGTTGAATGAAGTTTGTAGAATGAGCCTGATGAAGGTCCAATAGAATATGGAGATAAACTTGATTAAAGCCATCAATGTCACCTCCATTCTACGAGACTACGGACGAATGGACTTGATGGAAGTCCAAGGAGGTCATTACTCATTATACTAGACCTGAAGAAGGTCTACGATGCTACAATTGAATGAACTTGATGAAAGTCATTACTTTTCTCTCTTCTGTGAGACTACTGTCGACTGGACTTGTCGAATGGAGTTGAGGAAGGTCCACGAAGCTACGGTCGAATGAACCTGATGATTATCTATGAGAATCTACTAGACCTGATGAAGGTCCCAGAAGCTATGGTCGACTGAACTTGATGTAAGTCCAAGTGAATCTTCATTCTACCTATTCATGATACTACTGTCGAATGGAACTGACAAAGGTCCATGAGACACGGTCGTATGAAACTAATGCATGTTTATGTGAATCACCACTCTAATAAACTTGATAAAGATTGGTTGATTGAACCTGATAGAGGTTCAAGAGAATTTCATACTAGCTAACTTGAAAAGGCTGGTCGATTGGAACTAAAGGAGGTCCAAGAAAATTTTCATTCTACCTGACCTGATGATGGTCAGGAAATTAGGGGTTCATGGGGCTTTTCCAATACTTTCTAGAGTTTATGGAAATCCCTCCATGTAGTCTAGAATGGATGATAATCTCCATACGTGTGGGAGATGATTATCCTCATATGTAGTATGGAGAGAGATGGATGTCTATCAAGGTCATTACTAATTATACAGGCTTGAATAAGGTCAATGATACTACAATAGAATAAAGTTTGATGAAAGTCACACACAAAATTCCATACTACCAAACCTGATAAAGGTTGGTCGATTGGACCTAAAGGAGATCCAAGAGAGTTCTTCATACTACTAGGCATGATAAAGACTCCCTATGTAGTATGGAGTTGGCAATATTAAATCAACATAGCATGGAGATGATAACTAACCTTTAATTTAGATGGGAGGAGTTGTAGTCCGGGAGAGATTGGAATTTCCATATAGCCTGGAGTTGATGGCCATTCACCTCGTCGTATGAAAATCTTTTCATGTCTCTGGGAGCTAAGAAGTGTGCTCAATAAATTGAATTTACCAAGCTTGAGCTATTATTTACCAAGAATGCAGTTTTGTTGTTTAGCTTTGGTTTCATGCTACAAAAGTGAGGTTCAATTGTGAGTGGATGATAGATTCCTCTGTCAGATTTTTTCTTTTACGTAGGATCGGTTCGTGAACCATGCAAGTATGGGCACATTTTTCATTGTTTCCATGGATCATGGCCTTGCCTAGAATGTGGGATTGTTGTGGCTCTTATGTGTAAATAGCTTCATTTTATGTTTATGTCTGAATGTAGGTCCCATTGATAGTGTCTGGATACCTTGGATACTAAACAATGCTCAGACCACTATCCAGGCAAACTCACATATGGCTTTGAAGATTCCTGAAGCTTTCGAGCCCTAGAGATAAGTCTAGGCTTCCATACGACAACTTGGTCACAAAAGGCCAAGATGCTTAAGGTCATTGGGATTCTACACGTATGAAGCCATGTGTAGGCTGCCAAAACATAAAGGACAAGTGCTAGACTCCATGCCAAATAATAAAGTTCAGGGCCCATGTTTGTTGATGCTTGAAATGGGCATTTGGTCCAGGAAAATCACAATTTTTAGGTAGCATGTCAAAAGATGTGGAGCATGGATATTAGCCAATTAATACCAACTTTTCAACCCATATGGACGAGGCCATACCATGTAGCATGAAATGCGCCCATTGAATAGCATATCATGAGTAATTATGGTGTGGCATAACAAGCAAAATCACGGAGTGGTAAAAAATCATGTGGTGGCATAATTATTCATGCTAATTATGGTGGCATAATCAGCATACGTGGTGATATAATTATTCATGTGCACTATCTTTTCATGGACCACCTTTGCAGGCGACTTCAGTAATAAGAATATGGCATATAGCTTTGGCGAGTAGAGTACTTATACTTTGCATGTAGTTGTAGTTGGTCGAATGGGCAGTGAATTTTCTTAGCGTGTCAGTGTGGTTGGTTTGGAGGGGATTACTTTCCCAGGCGATGTGGGATTCTACTTTGTATGAGAGGTTTTTTTTTTTTTTTTGTTAGTGTGGCAGTATGGAAAAGGTGGCGTGTGGCAGTGTATGCCAATTGCTTGCTTGCAGGCTTTGTTTTTCCATGGGTCCCGGTTTTGAGCCACATGATTTGGCTTAATCCATGCTACTCAGGAGTGGCCATCTATTTTTCTTTTGGTGCTGGGCTCTTTCGACTTATGGTTAAAGGGAAATGATTTGGGCTGGCTCTTGCGTGTGGTAGCATCTTCATGGGCCATCTGTGAGTGGGTGGGCTGGGCACGTGAAGGTTTTAGAGCTATTATGAGCATATGCCTGGGCTTCGTTACCTTTAGGATAAATGGGCTTTAATTCGGTCGTTGGCAATCTCTTCAGCAAGGGCAAATTGATCCAACCGACGTGGGATTCATGTATTTTGCTTCTTATTTGGTTTCGACATTTTGTGTGTATGGGTCGTATGGGAGCTTCTGCCTCTTGCTTGGCATTTAATAAGCTTCGTTCCTAGCTTTTGTGAGTCACACGAGTATCATGGCGTGCAAGTAGTGGCTTGGGCCATGCATGGTTGTCTCTTTCTGCTTGAAAGAGTGCAGTGTGGGTTTTTCAAGGTGGAAGGTGGCGAGCTTGCATCTTTTGTATGTGCACATGGGACAATTTGTGAAGGATTGAATAAATAGGTCTATTATTTCCTTTGTACTTATCTGTTGGTCTTTCAAAATTAGAGTATCTTGTAGTGTCAAATGGGACCCGGTCATCTTATATTAAGTTGGATCCCATGTGAGTTTCTATGCATGGAACTTTGTCGAGTGGATCACTTCTCCTTTGCATGTGTCTTTGTCGAGTGAACCACATAATCACAGTTTTTACAAAATGATCTGGGGGGGTGGTATTCTTTCACGTCTTTGGGAGCTGATGATTTATAGGGAAAGAGTGTTGATGATTTATCTCAATTCAGCTTTTCCTCCTTGGTAAATTGACTCCATGTAGACTTGGAAGAATTACTCCAACATTTCCTTTCACATGGATGGTGTGACTTATCGTGATAGGTCGGCTGGAGAAATGTGATGGCTTCTTTGGTGATTAAATAGATAGTCGTCGGATGGTGGATTTTCACTTTCCATATTCTTGAATGCTTCTAAGAGATTTGGTTAATAAGATAGTTGAAAAGAGGTGTAGTCTCATACCTTTGAGTGGCCGAAGAATGAATTATGTTCCAGATACTATTGGAATTTTACATGGATCAATTTTCATCTTCCATTGATCGTAAATGTTTTGTAGAGTGGCTGATTATGCCATCACAGGATCTGGTGTCTGTTTGTAAGGATTGTAGACTGAGTGGTCTTTGCTTGCTATGAATCGCTAAGGCCCCACGGTGGGCGCCAAATTGTGGACGCTGGTTTTCGGCCGAGGTCCACAATCAGAATTTGTAGGTTGGGGGCATTAACGATCCTGCAAGACAAAGGTAGAGTGAGCGGGAGCAGACTGCCCACCGGTGTGGTGGGTGCCGGGGGCACTCCGACGCCCAAGTCAATAGTATGAAATGAGCAGTAAATATGTAAATATGAAAGTAAGGTTTGATGTTACCTTAAACTCTTTGGGTGGCCATGAGAGCGGTGGTAAGTGTATAAGGGGGATGGAGAGCTCTGAGAGAGCCAGTGTCAGAGAGCATAGACTTGTAAGAAAGAAGTCACCCTTGGATTGGAGAACTCTCACTTCCCTTTTATAGATTGAAGGAAGTCACTTTACAGTTGGAATATAAGTTGTACACGTGATGGTGGGATCTACAATGTGCTGAAGTCTCTGATGATAGGACCCACAACATGTTCAATACTATCTTTCGATAATGAAGAATCTTAGCATGTGAATTTATGCTTTACGCTAGACAAAATGAGGGAAGAGTGGTTGATGAGTTATCCGTAAGCATGTGGCATGATTATAATTCAATAATGCTAGGTTTTATGGGTTGATTTTACACTCTTGGGCCTTACTTACTGTAGGGTTTTGAACAGTAAAGACGATTTTACCCTTGGCCCAAATTTGGCCCATACAAGTACTTTTACGAAACTCGAATTTGTCGAGCCGAGTCATTATCTTTTGGCTTCGAGACCCCAACATATAACCAAAGTTCTTGATACAACTTGTTGTGATTCTATGATAAAGAAGAGTTTTTTGAGGAAAAACTATTTCTATTAATACTTGAATGTAATTTACAAAGATTACAAACTTTATCTCAAAAACCTCACTAAACACTCTCTAAGTTCTCTTACTTGAAACTTATATTCATTGGGACACCTAAGCTCTCAAATAAGAATTCTATTTACAACTAATTCATAACTAAAAAATTCGATCAACATTAATGTGGTATTTAATGTGATAGTTGGAGGTTGCAAAATTTCCAATTTTGCACCAAAAGTCATTGAAAATAATTAAGGGTATGTTGGTATTGTGGTTTGACCTGCGGTAAAAAGTAACAAAACTGTGTTTGAATCAAAAACAAATTTTAAATGTTTGATTAATGATGATAAATTACGATTACTAATAGTGATTTTTTTTTCAAAAATTGAGTTTTGCAAAGTTAAAAATTTTAGATTTTCCCCACCATCAAAATATTAAAAAACACAAATCAAAATTACATAATTTTATTTATGAACTATCGTTTATTCACCACATTTTTTTAATTGAAATACCAAACAAAGGCTAAGGCTTCTAGCAGCTGGACAATTCTCAAAGTTAAGTCAGATTTAGTCAATCATCAAAGCTTATACCAAGAGATAAGACCAATATGCCAAAGAGTTGAAACAAAATATTGTAAAAGATTATCCTAGTTAGTTTGAGAAAAAACTAGAGAAAATGCAAAATGATGGTCCAATACTCCAAGGAATTACGTGGAAAGCAAGACATGGCTGGATCTTTATTGAGGAGTGATCTTCCCCCAACTAACATTCTCCCCTCTTTGTCTCCCCTAAATTTCCCAAAATGCCCTCTTTTTTTCCTCAAAAATTTCTTTTCCAAATAAACCAAATATATCCCAATTTTTAATATATTGATATATATATAATATAAAAAAAAACAAATATATATATATATTTATTTTATTAATTAAATTTTTTATTTTTAATTTTTTTAAATTTATATTTTTATGCTTTATATATTTATATATATATTCTTTTTTATTTATTTAATAAATATTACAAATTTCATATTATTATTATTTATTTTGTGTTTATTTATTCATTTAATTTTTGCGATTCTTTTTTAATTTATTTAACCCTACTTATGTATTATAAAAATGTTCTCATGTATATTAGAAAAATATATATTTTAAAAATAGTACAAATAACAACATAAAAAGTTTCACTTAAAAATATAAAAACATAAATTTTAATCTATGTTGTCTCCAAAGTCTACTCATGGCGCACTTGGTGATATACCCAATATTTCGTACCATAATTGATTACGAATCCTATAAATTAAAAATGAATCAAAAAAATTAAATGAAAAAAATACAAAATCTGTAATATTTATTAAAACAAAATCAAAAAATCAAAAAATTATAAAAAAAAAATTAATAAAATGGCAAATTGAGTTATAATTAGTATATAATTATTTTTATTAAATAATGTATATAAATATATAAAATTTTATTATGTATAATAATTGAGGGAGTGATTTCACACAAATAGAGGGGTATTGTGGTAAAATACAAGGGGACAAAGGGGGAGTGGTCAGAGGGGGGTGAGAGGAGTAATTTACATATTTATTTTGGGAGCGCTCATCTTCTCCCCCCGCCATGCCCCTTTTTTTTTGTCTCCCCTGAAATTCCTTAAATGCCCTCTTTCTTTCTCCAAAATTCCATTTCCCAAAACCAAATATATCCCATTTTTTTATATATTGATATATAATAAAACATATTATTTATTTTATTTTATTAATTAAAATTTTTATTTTATAATTTTAGAATTTTTTTAAATTTATATTTTTTGGTCTTTTTATATATATATAATATTTTATAAGGGAGTAATTTCATACAAAAGGAGAGGTATTGTGATAAAATTACAAGGGGACAAAGGGGGAGTGGTCAGAAGGGGTGGGATGAGTAATTACATATTTATTTTGGACAGAATGTGATTTGGATTAGACATCTCTATTATGACTATTGTGTTTGAGTTCCATGCAATATATAATGGAACCTTTTTAATTTTATGTAAAGGATAATGAAAAATAGAATAAAATATGATTAAATGAGGAAAAATTATCACTAAAATGATATCATTTTGATGGTATAAATAAATAAAAAAAAGATCCATACAACATCATTTTGATGATAATTTTATTCTTATTTAATCACCGTTTAGTCTTTATATTATTAATTTTATGTAAAATGCTATATATATATATATTTGCAAGGACATACATATTTTTATAGGAACAATCACAATTTTTTATGAAGAAAGTCACACTTTTTATAAAGACAATAATTTTTTTTTATAAGGATAATCATATTTTTTGCGAGCATAATCATATTTTTAGGTTGTATTATGTGCGATATAATGACTTTGAGACTGATTTTGACCTTGTGAAAATGTTAATTTGAGAGATGTTCCTTGATAAAAAATTATGTAACATTTTACCGATTGTGATTTGAAGTTTAGAGGAAGAGATATGAATGTGAGAAAATAAGTGATATATAATCATCAATCTCTTATAAAAATATAAGGGCATTTTTTTTACCTTTTTTTCGAAACATATCGAGAATGATACTTATTTTAAAATTTATGATTTGTAAATTAATAATATATATATATATATATATATTTGGGAAATATTTATTTTTGAAATTAAAAGTTAATAAAAATAAAAATAAATTCATTTATTAATTATATAAACAGAATACGTTGAAATAATTGAATTTAGTTAGAGATATTTATGTCATTTCACATATAAGTTCGACTCACTGCTTAGACAGCGAGTCAAAAATAATTTCTCCATATTGGTGGGAGTAAAATTTCTCCTCATATTTAAGTGAGAGTAGATCTTATCTTTATTAGAGGTAGAATTTTAGATTTATTATAAATATTTGTATTGAATAAGCTAGTAAATTTCAGATAGTATGGATTGTACTAAAACAATAAAAGTTAGGTGAGTACGAAATGGGAATGTTTTTTGGAAAAGTAATTCCCCCTATTCATCAATTATAAAAGAATGAAATATACAACACGGCGTCGTTTCACTTCACCCATATATAAGCCTGCCCTGGCCCTGCTATAGGTAATTTTCGAATTTTCGATCCAGGATTTAAAGTGAAACATTAGCAGAATGAGCACAGACACGGCGGATCTTCCAGCGGACGTGACGTCAACGATTCTGTCGAAAGTCGGTGCCATCGACGTGCTGACGAGCGTGCAGCGCGTGTGCTCTTCATGGATGCAGATCTGCCGCGAGCCGGCCATGTGGCGGAACATCGACATGCACAACATGGGAGATCTGTGGGACATGGAACATGACTTGGACAAGATGTGCCGCCACGCCGTTGATCGTAGCAACGGCCAATTGCTCTCTCTCAATATCGAGTACTTCGCTACCGATGATCTTCTCCACTACATCGCTAGTCGGTAATATATATAAAAGGAATCTTTTCAAAATTCTATATAAATATATATATATATATATATATATATATATATATATATATATAATAGAGAGAGAGAGAAATAAATTATGATTGTAGGTTTTACGGTTTATTTTTAATTATTTTAAATAGGTAAATTTCAGAATTTATATGTTTGATTGATGGCACCAGGGTATTCGTAAAATGGAGATTTATTTTGTCATTAAAATTTTGATTGAAGAAATGTGTAGGAATAGTCTTCAATTGAATGGACATACCACATCGTTATTGTGCTTGGTATTTGAAATTACATTTATAGGTGGCAATATTTATTGAGTCGGTAAAAATGGAGTTCCTGAATGTCAGAATTTAGTATTTGTTGTTAGTTTTTCTATACTAGCTGTTGAAAAACATTGGCTTGTTATGGTTTCTACATTAGCTGTTAATTTTGGACGGTGATTAGAGAAGTTGACTGAAAAAATAGTAGTACATGTCGTGTAGTTTCCTTATATATCTTGGTTTGCTTTAATAGTGGCTAACTGGATTTTGATTGAATAGTCTCAAGTCTTAACAGTTAGCTGTCCTCTTCTTATTTCTTCTTTACATTTTTCAAGTTGAAGTAAATTTTAATGACTAGTTAGAAGAACGTGGGTCAAGACTCGAGGAAAAGAATGCAGACGTTTGTGTTAGTTATCTATTCACGGGTTTTGACATATAATTTCCTTTCATGAGGATATTGTTTGATGATGAAAACTTGAAGAGCTTTAGGCTATGTTTGGATTGATGGAAACTTGGAAATGGATGGTTATAATGGAATGTAACTTAAAAAAATTAAAAACCAATGTTTGGTTTGGCGTAAGGGGTGGAATGGAGTGTAAAGGAGTGGAACTGGAAATGAGTGTAAAAAAAAGAGCTATTGAGTCATTGATACTTAGCAGCCCAAATTGGGGTGCTGTGGAGGGAATGTAACATGGAAAATAACATTATCTGTGAAGATGAATTTGCCCCTTACAAAAGATTTGTTTTTGTTTTTTGTTTTTTAAATTTTATTCTAAAATGAATGATTTTAGAAAACGTTAGGCGCTAGGCATACAGTGGGGCAGTGCCTAGCGCCTAGGCCTTCTAGGCAGTGTTAGACGTTTTTTTTTTATTCAAAAAATTTAGTTAGGATTAAAAATTTGGGTTCGATTAGGTTTAGGATTATGATTTGGCAAATTGAGGTCAATTAGGGTTAGGCAGTGTTTAAAAATACGTTTCGAGGCGCCGAATCGCCGCCTCTCGACGTCGGCGCCTCGAGGCGGCCGCCTAATGCGCTGTAGCCAATTTTCCCGCCTTTCACCGCGTGAGGCGGCCGCCTCAGACTGCCTCGCGCCGACTCGGCGTGAGGCTGTCTGGGGCGGCCGCCTCACGTTCAGACATTTTTTTTTATTTTTTTTTGTTTTCCCACCGAAACGACGACATTTTGGGGGTGCCAAAACGTCGTCGTTTTGACTTATTTATAAACAAAAAAGGAGCAGAGACCAAAATAAGTTAATCTTGTACAAATAATGCAATTTATATTAAATAAATTAAAAAATAATACGACTTTATGTTATTTGTTAGGGAAAGGGAAAGCTTTACAATTAGTGGATGAAGACAATACAAGTGAAGGAGGTTCTTTGGATGATGAGCCATCTGATGATGACAGAGATTTTGACCCAAGCTTCATGCCGCTAGACTCTAATGATAGCTTATTTAGGGATTAGTTATCAATAATTTTTTGAACATACTATGAATTATGAAGAAGTTAATGTATTTTGGATTAGTTATCAATAGTTTTTTGAACATACTATGAATTATGAAGAAATGAATGTATTTTGGATTATTTTTCCGATTTACGATCGAGGCGCCCGCCTCACCGCCTCGAGGAGGTCCGCCTCACGCCTCAATGGCCGGCCGCCTCGAGGCGCCGCACCGTATTTTTAAACATTGGGGTTAGGTTATGACTTTCATATTAATTAGGTTTAGGGTTTAGTAAATTGAGGCCAATTAGATCTAAGATTTGGCAAATTTGAGTGTCAGCCACCAGTGGCGGTAGGAGGGACAAGATGTTTGGTAGTTCAACCCGCCCAAGCTATACCCAAGTGTCGCCTTTAACCAGTCAAAAGTCGAGTTGACTAGTCAAACATACATAATCTTATCTAATGTATAAAGAATCATAATTTATAATGCTTAAGATACCGCTCAAATGCTGCAGGCGGCAATTTAAAAAACCCTCTCAAGCACTGCTTAGGCGACCTTTGACATCATAGGGTGTGTGAGCCACATGCACCCCCATCTCTGGCAGTGGATCCGAACATGCATCCCTTCCAGTTCAGAACTCTTCGACCATTGCATTTTCGGTTACCACGTGCTAATAGAATCAACCATTTTTCGTAGATTTGAATGTCGTTATTTTCAGCAATGTTCTAAAATGCGCTAAGCGTTAGTCGGGCGAGCCCTTGACAATTCCTCAATTGGCAGAGAATTCAAAATTAGGATTTTTGATTTTGGAAAAATTTGGACAAATTAATCATAGGAAAATGTTGTTCGAGTGATATAGATGGTTTCTAAATTGTCAATTTTTAGAGACCAACAATATTTGAAGTAATTAGGATTTTACTAGAAATTAGGGTTTATATAAGTAAAATTGGGGCTTTTTTGAAACTTATGAGACAGAGTTTATTTTGTAAAATTAGGGTTAGGGTTCAGGTGTAAAAACCGGCGTCGACAGGTTAGAATTTCAAATTTTGGCAACACTCAATGGCAGTCAGCTGCCATTGTTCGGCACACGAGCCGATCATTCATGATCATTAGCTGCTGGCCATTGCAGCTGCTCCATCTACGCACCGATCGGAGCAGTCTTTTGTCGTAGATCTATGCTTTTACATGAAGCACCACCTAGAACCACCGTTTTGCTGGAAATCGGTGCGCCAGGTATCGCTAGGCCGCTTTTTAGAACACTGATTTTCAGTGAAATCGGGATAGTCAGGCGCCGCCTAGGCCGTCTTTTAGAGCATTAAAAGGGCATTACATTCCATTATATTACTTTTTTTTTAATGATCAAACAATGTTTATAAACTTTTTTTTTCTAAACAAGGTTATGGTCTCTATCTATTCCATTCTATTCCGTTGGGTGGGTTATATTCTATTATAAATCATCATCTCCCATCAATGCTAACATAGTTAAGATAATTGTTTATTTCGAGTATTTAAGTGATTAGTTATCATTAATAGAGTTATGTGAATATCAATGCGAAAAAGTGACCTAATGGTGCATTCGGAGGTGATATAAAAAATGAAATAGTGATATCAACACAATGATTTTTTGAATGAAGAAAAATGAAGGAGATAAAGAACGAGAATAATAGAGAGCAGGAAAAAGTAAGTGTTCTAAAAATCGGTTGAGGCAGCCATCTGAGCGGTGCTGAGATGTTAGGCGGTGGTGCTCCGTCTCCTATAGGCCCTAAACGGTGAAGAAAATCGGTGACGATGAAACTAAGAGAGAATCATTGAGAGAGAAGACGAATGAAAGATGAGGAGACTAAGAGAGAGACATCAACAACTGCTCATATTAGAGAAGAAACAATTAGGATTTCTCCAACTTGCAAATATTGATGGGCCAGACCCAAATTTCTTTATCGACCCTTTAACAATATAACAAAACATTATGTTAGTAAACTCATTTAGGAAATTGAAAATAAATGGGCCAGGTCCCAAATTTGTTTTTTTTTTTCTAATTTTTTACGTTACAAGCCCAATTAGTCAAATTGTCAACCATTTATTTATAACAAGAAGAATTAAAACTTAAATTATAATAAGAATAACAAAAACTTTAATGTTGAACCATTTATTCTTTAAACAACTATTATATGATTGTAAAATTGATTGTAAAAAAAAAATTGAAATAAAAAATGAAACCGACTAGCCTATCCATCTCGGCATCGTCTAGAAGGTCTAGGCGCTAGCCGTTCTCCCACCGCTCGATTAGCGCCTAGCGTTTTTTAGAACATTAGAAAAAGTGCAATAAGCATTCATGCCTTTATAGATAAACTATTAATTCTAAAATCTGTGTACAAATGTTTTCTGGTATGGTTGCAAGTTCTAGTAATCATTGTTCTAAAACACGCTATGTTTACGTTAGGTGCCATATGGTTGCCGTGATTTAGGGCTAGTCGGCCCTATTGGGCGAAAACAATATAGGCAGTAGATCGGCGTCTAGACGGCTTTGACGCCGCCTAGCGTTGCCTTGCATTGCTGACTTTTAAAAAAAAAAAGTTATTACTCATCAAAACCACAATTACCCATTTATTAAGAGCCCCAAAACATAGCCTCAAACACCGTACAGCCCTCAAAACGCAGTTGTTTGAGGACTGTAATCACCCCCAAAATGGCGCCATTTTGGGGGTTAATAAACCTTAAATGACGTCGTTTGGGGTTTGATTTAAAAAATAAAGGGGTCAACTCTGCGCGTTTTGGGGTTTTTTTTTACAACCCTAAAACGGCTCTGTTTACAAATTACAACTTATTTTAAATTTTTTTAAAAAACAAAAGAAAAAAACACAGTTGTATTTTCTTCCTCTAATCAAAATTAGGGTTCAAGTCAATTTGGTGATTTCCGATTTTGGAAAAATTTGGAAAAATTGATCGTGGGGAAATATTGTTTCAATGATAGGGAAGGTTTCTAGATGGTCAATTTGATGAGAAACTAACAAGAATTGAAGCAGTTTTTCAAAAAATAGGGTTTATGTCTTGAAAAATTGGGGCTTTTTGAAATTTATGAGATAGAGATGATTTTGTTAGATTAGGATTAGGGTATGACAATTGGTGCAATTAGGATTAGGGTTTTAAAATCGGCCGCGGTGAACGGAGGCTTTTGACAACGAAATTGCCAGAAATGGCGGCCATTTTGATGCACCACCTATCCCCAACGATCTGAAAACGTGCAGCCTAGGCGGCGCATTTTAGAACACAGGCAACTATACTTTTTTCTTTTGTAAAGAGAATATTGTAAAAAAATTTGTTGTGTTAATTTGCCAGAATCATAATGCACATTGCAACTTTTACTTTTGTAGTTCTATATTTGTTTGAGAATGTTGCCTCTGTAGTCAGATACATGGATGGTAGGGTGCAATTAACAATTAATGGAGAGTAAATGTTTGATAATTAGATGGAATTGTAACAAATTGGTCCAGAAAAACCCTTGATTATACATGGAGATGGTTTTTTTTTTTTTTTTTTAAATTTTTTGTCTTTGATTTTAAATTAATCTTCCACCTTTGTTATTGAACGCATTAAATTGTTGAATCTCAGAGTTCCATCAATCAGCTTCAATCTCAGTGTTCCATCACACGATCAACTTAAGAGAGATGTTCTCTATGATTTTCTTTTCAAATGTATAGAAACATCATCTTTGATCCAATAGTAACTATACTGACTGAATTTTTTATCATATGGTGGTTATTTTTTCATTTCTAATTTCCAAAATCAAGTTCTTTTCCAATCCTTTTTGCAGATCAAGGAATCTCAGAAACCTTAGACTTGTGTCATGTGGCAGCATTTCAGACCAGGGATTTAGTGAAGCTGTTAAAGCATTTCCATTGCTCGAGGAGCTTGAACTATCATACTGCTCAATATCACAAGAAGCATTGAAAACTGTTGGGAGACTTTGCCCTCTTCTGAAATCATTGAAATTGAACAGACTGGGTTATAGACGGCCAAAAATAGAGTGTGATGACGATGCAATAGCTATAGCAGAAAACATGTCTGGATTGCGTCATCTCCAGCTATTTGGAAGTAAGCTGACAAATATTGGCTTGCAGGCTATTCTTGATGGTTGTCCTCACCTTGAATCACTCGACCTGCATCAGTGTTACAATGTTAATCTGGTTGGGAATTTGCAGAAAATATGTGCCGAGAGAATTAAAGATTTTCGTCGTCCTGATGATTTGACTGTTGGCTATGAATCCAATGCAGATATGCAAGATGTTTGTGGAACATCTGGAGAAGACTACCCATCAGGTATTTCTGATATTGAGCTTGCGTCTGATGAAGATGATTCCTATGAATTCTCTGATTATGAATTTGACTATGACTTTGACTATGATTATATGTGTGATGATGATTAGGGGGTCAAGCATGGTAGAATAAGAGTGATTTGTGCTCTTTGTACTTCTCTCTTCTCCAATAATTTCTCTATAGTCCTCAGCTTACATATTTTGTTATGTGATGATGATTTTATCATTTTCTACCTTGCATGTTAAACATGAAACTCAAAACAATATTATTCTATGCATTCCTCTCTTTCTTTGCGTGTTTTTGGATTTATTTATTTTTTCTTAAAAAAAAATATTTCCCCTCTTCTTTTATTATCACCTTATAAGCGGCTTTCATGATACTTGAGCTCACTTTTATATAAAGAAAAATGTTAAGGTGGGGACAAAATTATCATGTCTTTTTTATGATGATTTTATCTTCGTTAAGTCTCTATGTCATTGCTATTTGTACAATAGTATATTTTAGTTTAATATTAGGGTTTGATTTTAATCTAATGTCTTTTCTTTTATAATTTTGTCAATGTTTATTTTCATGTTTACTTGAAGTTTTAATAATTCCAAGATTGTTGAGGTCACGAATATATTTATTGATGTCATATTATT